>CAUYSK010099991.1:0-12085 GCA_963575035.1 Avahi laniger
CTGAGCAAGAGCGAGACCCCGTCTCTACTAAAAATGGAAAGAAATTAATCGGACAACTAAAAATATATAGAAAAAATTAGCCGAGCATGGTGGCGCGTGCCTGTAGTCCCAGCTACTCGGGAGGCTGAGGCAGGAGGATCACTTGAGGTCAGGAGTTTGAGGTTGCTGTGAGCTAGGCTGACGCCACGGCACTCACTCTAGCCTGGGCAAAAGAATGAGACTCTGTCTCAAAAAAAAAAAAAAACAAAAAATTCTAATTTGTCTGATATTAGTGTAGCCACCCCAGCTCCTTTTTGATTACTGTTTTCATGGATTTACATAAAGTTTTGATATTAAAATTCAGATTATGATATCTAGGCAAGTGATGATGGTTCAAAAATAAATTTGTGTCATGTTATTGTTTACTCATTTAATACAGTTTTTAAAAAATGCCAAGCAAGCTCTTACTTATAAGTTAAAGCAGCTTATTTTCCTATTTTTATTCTGATTTTTTTTTCAAGGGTGAGTACTGTTTACTATAGAATTCATTCCCGTGGGATTATGAATTTCCTGTATTTCTTTCTAAGAGCTAATGATTGCTATACACTTGAATTTATTGTATGTATCATATTATACCTGGTCTTACATAGTCTATATGATCAACTATAGTTCTCAAATAAGTCCTATTAATTGCTACCAGATTATCATATATATAAATATATATTTTATATATATATACATGTATGTGTGTATATATATTTTAATGATACTAAATGTAGATAGCAAGTCAGATTTTTATGCATTATATCCAATAGATTTATCATTTGACTTCTAAACCTCTGAAAATATTGATCACATAAACTCTTGCTCAAAATTTACTGTAGCTCTTATTTATAAAATTCTTGGACTGTATTGACTATGTATATTCCACACATTTCTCTCCATGAGTATCTTATGGTGATACCATTCTATAAAATTATATTGAGGAAGCAAATTCAGTGTCAATATACTGTAATTTGCTAATATCAGTTTCTCTCCAAATCTTTGAGAGAAAAATTTAAGCTTAGACTATCAATGCAA
The DNA here is from genome assembly GCA_963575035.1 of Avahi laniger. Lineage (NCBI taxonomy): Eukaryota > Metazoa > Chordata > Mammalia > Primates > Indriidae > Avahi > Avahi laniger. The sequence continues at coordinate 1,060 of CAUYSK010099991.1, forward strand.
GATTGATTTAGAAATGTATGAATTTGATTATTTTTTCCTTTTGGAAAAATTATTTTAAAGCCTGTAGTGCCTTACTTATAGAGTTTGTTACATTTAAAAAGTACCTGCCATTAATATTTTGCAAAAGTGGCTTATAATGGAAAGAACTCATGTACCTTTTGACAATTATAAGGAAGTTAAAGTTACAAAATGATTCGTGAATGTTCCTACCTGTCCTTCCCTTGCTCCAATAGTTGTAAATCATTGTTTTGGTTCTCCGTGTTGCTTTCAATTCTCTAATAATCCTTTAGGATCAGTATCTAATCTCAGCAAACAAAAATATCCAAGCAGTCCCTATGAATTATGATGAGGAAAAGAAGAATTTAACAAAAAGAGATGAGCTATGGGTAAGTATTACCGACAACTTTGTGCTCAGCAATGTGGGACTCGTAGTAAGAACAAGGATATAGAAAGTCAAAGATAAAAATACAGAAATTGTTATTCAGTAAGCATTTAGCATATATGAGCTATCCAAAATGTACAATTGTGTGCCCTATCCAAGTAAAAATTTGTGTTCCTAAAAAGGAAATGGATTAGGTGGTGCTATTAAACAATGTAGTCGTTAAGACTCAAAATACTGGAATGAGACCGACCATATTCAAAATCTGGGTCACTGATAATATAGCCTTAGACAAACTACTTGCTTTGCTTAAACCTTGGAATTTTTGTCCATAAAACAGAGATAATGTCAGTAACTACCTCATTTAGTTGTTGCAAGAGACAGTGTTTAGAACAATAGTAAATTTTTAATAAAAGCTTAGTTGTCTCTTTTATAACTAAAATCTATTGGAAAAATAAAGATCTATTAATATGATTGATATGTTAAAATGTTTGCTTTTTAAAATGTGTTCAACAAGTCAGAAAAAAGGTAGCATAAGTTAAGTTGTGTGAGCATTCATGTTTTACATTTGTTTGGTAATATAAGGAAGAATGTATGCTTCTGTAATGTATTCATTTCTAAAAGAATATAATTGAATTTCATATTATAGTTATTTCCAGAAAGGAGAGAATGTGATGAAGAATAATCTACAGGCAGTCCCTGGTTACAGACAACCCGACTCACGATGCTCTGTACTTACGAACAGGCTCCCAAGGCTCTCCATAAGGATAATCTATGATTGAATAATTAAAGTAATAACTTGGCAACTAGTTTCTTCCATGCATGTAAACAAATCCACATGGTGTAAGCAGTTCTTTGGTGCATCTTTATGCTAGTGGCTAGTCTCTGTTTATATGGTCACTTATGCACAGCATCTCTTTCCATCTTAACTTTTAATTCAATTTTGTAGTCTACATTTATCCTTATGACCGTGACTCCAAAGTGAAAGTCCACTGCAAGTCCAGGTGAGCCTGCAGCGAAGAGGAAGGTGATTACAATGGAACAAAAGTAGAAATAATTAAGTGTTCGGACATAGGCCAGACAGATGCCATCATCCAATGGGAAAGTATTAAGCTTTAGTCACTTGACTATTGGAACATTTATAAAGGATAAAGTAAGACTAATGGAACATGTGAAAGGCAGTGCTCCAATGAAAGCATCATTTATTACCACGCAGTGTAGTAGATTAATTATTGACATGGAAAGGTTATTATTGACTTGGTTAGAAGATCAAAATAAGCGTAACATTCCTATTGGCCTAGTGTTGATGCAACATTAGGTGAGTGTTAACCTTTAATATTCTTTTGAAATTTCTCCTATCCTCTCTAAACTTTTTGTGTGAGTTTGTTTTTATGTTCTGTTTGCTTGAATTAAAAGAAAGAGCACAATAGTTTCTTTAACTTATTATTACAGTACAGGGATGTTATTGCAATATTATACTATAGTATTATTACAACATATGAGCCACTATAGTATTGTTATTATTATGATTATTATTATCATCATCATATACACACTGTTCAGCAGGGATCCAAGTTGCACTCTGAGCTAAAGATGTTCTCAGGACTGTAACTCATCCATGACCTGTGGACCACCTATATAAATCTATAATAATCTATACTATTCCATTTATTAAATATTTAGCTTTTTTCAAATAGTATTTTTTCACAGGCTTTGATTACAATAATAATGAAACACTTATTAAAAAGCCACTGTTGCCTCACATATGCCCTCATGCTGATGTGTCATTTGTAAATAGATACTAGATCTTTAATGCTTTTCTCGCCCCACCCCGAGGATAGTCTAGAAAATAAAACAGATTTTTTTTATGGTTTTATTTATTTACCTTTTCTATTCTCTGGAGAAAGAAAGTCCAATCAAATCACATGCTATCTTGATAAAACAACTAATTTGATTTTTTTTTGTTACAATTCCACTTCATATATTTTGTAGGATTTCATACTATTCGAAAACATGTTCTGACTTGTATTTGTGCACACTTTAAAAGCAATTGAATTGTGACTACCTGCAAATTGTTTAGTCCAGGCCAGTAGCACTTACTGAACACAACAGATACCAGATACCATTCTATACTATTCTGGGTGTGGTCTTCAGAAACAGATCAGGGACCTCCAATGAAATAATGTCACTTATATTCACAGAGTGATATCTCCTAGATTGCCTGGGTGATGTGGTGTTTCTCAAACTTTCTCCCACAATACTTTATATAGCACCCTATACTTCTCTGTAACAGGCTTCACATTTATAAATAATTATTTGTTTATAACGATTACACCTTTGTTAGAGCACAAGTTCCAAAAGGGTAAGTCCATTTCATTCATTACTATATCCCCAGATCTTAATAATGACTGGCATATAGCAAGCATTTAATACATTTTTATAATACGAAAGACTCTCTGAAATGACCTCTGATGGCCATTATGAATCAACACATGCCTCTTAATATATAGTCATAATCCAAAGCTGTCTCCTGTAACAATCAGAAAATATCTTTAAAAGCACCCATTTCATTTACTTTTAAAATTCATGTGACTTTTAAATTCTCATCTATTATCTGTTTCTTTTAATGTGTGTTTTGTTATTCCCAGGAAGAATTGATATTTCAGGGGTATGTATCATGGTTTTAGGCATATAATTGTGTATGTGTGCTTATGTGTGTGTATGTGTGTGTTTGGTGGTATATGGGCTGTGGAATTGGAACTTTGTTCAAATTCTGCTTTGATTTTTAGCAAATACCTTAAACTTGAGTTAGCATCTGAAAAATGAGGTTGAGAATATTCACCTTGAAGGTTTTTGTCGTCATTGTTTAAGAGAGTAAAATAAAATGTACTTAAAGTACTTGGCATATATAATATATACTCAAATATTGGTTGCTTTTTTTCTTCTTACTAGACAAATTCTAGTTTCCCTACAGAATTCTTTTACCGAGTATAGTGAGCATCTCATAGATGAAATTTGCTAGCTAAAATTTTTAACCAGTACCAACAATGTCCACAGAGAAAAATTAAATTGAATTAGCTTTTATTACTTGTTTAACACAGGTATACTTATCTTAAACAAGTAAGAATTTATAGAATCTGTGCTTTATTGCACTGGATAGAAACTAGAAATGCAGTTACACTGATATAGTGCAGTTTGTGGGAAATCGGGGTTGGTATTCTCCAGAATACATGAAGATTCTCAGGGATTGTTGCAAGGAATCACAAAAGAGATCTTTGGTCCAAAGAAGATATCTCTGAAAGAAAGCAGAACGTCAATTAAGTTCAGCTGAAAACTAAGATACTTGTTAGTGTTTTCTGAGTTAAAAATGAACAGTGATTTCCAGGATTCCACATATGACTGTTCTTTTTAGGTGAATAATGTACCAAGAGATGAGTGGGAAGACTTGCTACAGGAGCAACAAGGACCAAGAAGGTGATCAGTTCTGCTCCCCCCACCCCATTTGCCATTGATGTTATGATATCATTTATCTATAAAGAAAAGGAATATTAGGCAATTTATAAACTTTACAATTATGCATAAAATTCTATTTCTTAGGTGGGAATAGGCTATGAAGTTTAAATCTGCAGATAAGAAACAGAAGATTAAAAATTTCTTAGAAAGTCATTAAATAAATTTATAGGTTTTACAGGAAAAGAAGAAATGTTAAAAATCTACCCCACACTCCCTGGTTAGAAAGAACTCATAAGGTAATGTATTACAATGCATGAAATAATACAAAATTGTACATATATGCAAGGTGGTATTATGATTCTGGCTTATTAAAAATATGCTTAGTAAGGTAAATCTGTTGCTGCTGGGAAAAGAGTATCCCAAAATCAGAGAGAAATTACTTATGTATGTCCACAGTGCTGTTCTCATTCATTAACACAGATAATCACAATATTATACCATAAAATAAATATAAGTCCATTTCAGTAAATTGCTTTCAAGTCATACAGTAACAAAAAAGCAAACACAGTATTTTAATATGAGTTGGCATTTCATTTATGTAGTCCAGGAAAAATTAAGTCACTTGATGGGATTCATTAACTCAGATTCTTAGTATCATTGTTTAGTACAGTGATTCTCAAACTTTATCATGCATCAGAATCAGCTGGAGTGTTTGTTAAAACATAATTTCTGGGCTCCCTCTCCAGTTTCTGATTCAATAGGTCGGGAGATATGCAATTTTGACAAGAAATCAGATCACACTGAAGCTACTCTTCTAGGTACCACAACTGGCTTGGAAGCAAAAGAAATCTGGTCCAAATCAGAAAATCTGAGTTCTTGTCCCAGTTGTGCTATTAACTGGTTATATGGGACAGTTTTGGCCTTTCAACTCTGTACCTTTCCTTGGTAAGGTGGTTATATCTGCCTTTTCTACTTCACAGTTTTCTTAGAAGAATGAAAATGTAATGGCATATGTTGAAATAATTTGAATAAGCTAATTGCAGTATGAAAAATTCAAGATCATAGGATTTGAAAGGTTCCTCAATAACCAAAGAAAAATGACTTTAAAATTAAAAGCTAAAAATATAAATTGATTTTATACTTATTTTATACTTAAGTAGATAAACAATGGTAGATAAATTTTTATTTAGTTTTTTCTGGTTAACTTATACATGGAGCTAGAGAATTTTTCTTTGACCCTTACTAAATTTTCTGTCCAGTTAATGACTTGATCCCATTCACGAAGATCTTTTATCTAAAACCTTTTATTCGTTTTCAAATTGGTTTAAGATGGCAACCTATAGGTTGACTTCTGCTACTGGTAGACTTTTTTGCTATAAAATTCGGATAGGGAATTTAGAATTTAATAGATTAAAATGTTATTTATTTTCTAGACTTATATTAAGCTCTGTCAAATTCCGTTTGAACTTTTGTTTAAATGAAAACATTCAGTTCTTTACACAATGGTAATGCTTCTAGAAAATAGCTGGCATTTGAACAGGATTTTACTACAAAGTGTGAATAATTTCAACAAACCCATTATGAAGATGTCTTTAAAAGAGTTGTTCTGCATACATTTCATAGCAATACATTTTGTGATTTCATTTCCTTACTTTGGGCAGCAGAGCAATTCGCTGAAATTGCAGTAACATATCATCTCACATCCTTTTCCATCCCAGAAATGATCCTGGACGTTTACATCAATCTGTGTCAAGTCAGGTACTCCTTCTGGAAGGTTGTGACAGTTGCGATCTTTTAGTATCTTTCTGTAGCAAGAGAGACGATTTGCAGGCATGGCTTGGACTTCCAGCAGCAATGCTAGCCCAGCAATGACAGCAACTACCATAAATTTCATTTTGGCTTTTGGCCCTGAGGTAGGAAAAAAACCATAATGTGTCAGTGTTTGTTTTTAAAAGATGGAATTCATCTGAACATAAAGTTCTGTAGCATTCTCATAAACCCTTGGATAGAAGGAATGGGAGTTGGTCTTTTCCACACTCCTATTTGTGTTTCTCAAAGTGTAGGTTTATGACCATGTACGATAGAAATCACTTGGAATATTTGTTAAAAATCAAATGCGTCGACCCCACCAAAAAAAAAAAAATGAGAATGAGAAATGCTGAGAAAGGGGAGGAGGTGGTGTTGAGAGCCAGAATCTGCATTTAATAAATACTCAAAGCTATATTTTTCTGTACATTCAATAGAGAACAACTGCTTTTTAAGGTAGTATAAACTCACGTAAATTTCTAGAACAAATAGCATCATCAAATACAGTGGTTCTTTACTTGCATGTCTTACATCCTTACAACAGCATTGTCAAAGAACCTGGGCCCCACCCTGATGGAACCAAAGAATTTATTTATGCTGATATTGACAGATGATATTCTACAGATATATTCATAGTTTGGTTAAGTTTTTTAAAACTTCCAGAATTATTTTTAGAATTCACTCCTGCTGCAAATTTTCAGTCATATTCTGAATTCTTACCCACTTAGACTACTTCATCTTAGCCACAGTTGAAAACAGAGGTTCGAATTCCTCCCCTCTTATAATCATCTAGCCTGTCCTTCAACACCCACGATGGGGAACTCATTGACTAAGTTGACATATTCCATTGATACGGTTCTAGCATTTCCCTTCTTATAGAATATTTCTGTAGCTTCCACCCACCAGTCCTAGTTTGAACCTTTGGGGTCGTACCAACAAATCTAATTCCTCTTTTAGGAGATAATTCTTCAAGTACAGTATTTACATACAACTATGGAATATTCATCATCTATTTAATCAGACTTCTCTGGCTTCTATATTAGATGTGAAGATGGTGGAGGCTATCGTAGTAAAGGAAAAACAGCAAAATAGTGGAGTAACCAGAATTAGAATGCACAGCCATTCAGAGTTTTATCTTGTTGACAGGTGCCAAAGTATCTTTCCTACTCCGGAAAGAGGGAAGGACAGATGAAGATACTTCTGTTTGCATAATATACTCTGAAAGAAAACAATACTGCTGAAAGGAAATTTTAGTATGAAGTTTTCAGTTATTAGCTACATCTTAAAGATGAATCATTTTAGGTAAGAAAATGGGTCTTTAAATAAGTAAGTTTAGAGATTAAAAATATTCCTTCATACTCATAAGAGTTTCAGATTTTCTTTATTTCACATTCTAATTTGAGTTAGTCATTTTTGGCTTTGCTTATATATTTTTTTGGAATTATAAATATCCAATTTAATTCCTACCTTCAAACATCAGTGAAAGAAGAGACAAAAATGAGATCTATTTTATTTTATATATTTTCAGATTTAATGGAGCAAGATATTACAGTGTTACAGTGCATCACAATCCAGCACATATATAATAATGTCCTTCAATAGGATTTTTGCAGGCCATAGTTTTAAGTTTCATATTTTAGAAAATGTAAGTCCCTGAGGTGCTCTAGTTCACAGTTACTTTAATCAGGGGCTTCTTTAATACCCATTAAGGTATGTGATGTTTTAAAAAGAGGCACATTTGCTGACATTTTTTCAGGTTGATCTTAAAGAAGGATAAAGTTACTATTTAATTGAGCATTTACTATGTGGCAGGAATCACCACAACCATTAAGCTTTAAAAAAATATTGGGGTATAAGACTGAACCCCACGATACAGGCAAAGGTTTTTTTTTTTTTAAACAGCTTTACTGAGGTAAAATTGACATACAATAAACTGCAAATGTTTAAAGTACACAGTTTGACAAGTTTTGGTATATATATATTCCCATGCAACCATCACCGCAATTAAGATTATGAACATGTCTATCATCCCTAAATTTCCTCATACCCCTTTGTAATCCATTCCTCTTGCGCATCCCAGTCCCCCACCCCTATTCAAACAACCTCTGGTTTGCTCTCTGTCATCACAGATTAATTCACACATTCGAGAGTTTCACATACACGGAATCAAAAAATATGTTCTCTTTTTATCCGGCTTTGACTCAACATACTAATTTTCAGATTTATATATGTTGTTGTGTGTACCAATAGCTGATTCTTTTTTAGTGCCAAGAAGTCTTCCTCTGTATGTAGTATAAATTGTTTATCCATTCACCTGTTGATGAACATTTGGGTTGTTTTCAATTTTGGGCTATTATAAATAAAATGTTATGAACACTTGTGTACAAGGCTTTGTAAGATCATGGTTTTCATTACTCTTGAGCAAAGATATAGGAATGGAATAGCTGGTTGTATAGTGGGTATATATTTAACTTTTTAAGAAACTGCCAAGCTGTTTTACAAGGTGGTTTTACCATTTTACATTCCCACCAGCAGTGTATGAGAGTCCCAGTTTCCCCATATCCTCCAACACCTGGTATAGTCAGTCTTTTTAAATTTTGGCCATTTTAATAGGTGTGAACGGTGGTTTCTCACTGTGGTTTCATACAGTATTTCCTTTCTGATTAATAATGTTGAGCCTCTTTTCATTTGCTGATTTGTCATTGGCGTATCTTCTTAGGGGAAAGGTATGTTCAAATCTTTTATTTATTTAAAAAAATTAGTTACTTGTTTTTTTGAGTTTTGAGAGTTCTTTATATATTCTGGATACAAGTTCTTTATTAGACAAATGCATTGCAAACATTCATTCTTGTCTATGGCTTTCATTTTCATTTTCTTAACAATGGTTTTCAAAGAGCAAAAGTTTTTTAAATTGACAAAACAGTTTATCAATTTGTTCTTTTATGGATTATGCTTTTGTTATTATATCTAAGTAATCATTGCCCTGCCCAATGTCACAAAGATTTCCTCTCATTTTCCTCTACAAGTTTTATAGTTTTAGATTTTACACTTCATACTATGGTTCATTTTAGTTAATTTTGTATTTGTTGCATGGTATGAATTGAAGTTCTTTTTTTTTTTTTTCATGTGTTTGTCCAATAGTTTCAGTACCACATGTTAAAAAGACTGTTGTTTCTCCACTGAATTGCCTTTGCATCTTTGTCAAACATTAGTTTTCAATATAGGCGTGGGCCTGTTTCTATATTCTCCATTCTTTTCCATTGACCTATTTATCTATCTTTATACCAAAACTACAGTTTTGATTACTATCACTTTATAATAATTCTTGGAATCAGGTAGGATTAGCCCTGCAACTTTGTTCTTCTTTTACAAACTTGTTTTAGCAATTCTAGGTATTTTGCATTTCTGTATAAATTTTATTTATCAGCATGTCAATTCCTATATGAAACCTTCTAGAGATCTGCTGGCAGATCTCTAGAACTTATTCTTCTTGCATAACTGAAATTTTATACCTGTCTATTAGTGAATCCACATTTCTTCCCCCGAGCCCCTGACAACCACCATTCAATTCTTTGCTTTAATGAGTTTGAGTATTTCAGATACCTCATACAAGTGAAATCATGCAGTGTTTGTCCTTCTGTGACTGGCTTATTTCACTTAGCATAATGTCCTCAAGGTTTATCTATATTGCTATAGATTACAAGATATTCTTTTTATTAAAGCTGAATAATACTCCACTATACATATAAACTACATCTTTAAAAATCTGTTCATCTGTCAATAGACAATTAGGTTGTCTCCACATCTTGGCTATTGTGAATGATGCTGCCATGCACATGGGAGTACTAATAACTCTGCAAGATCCTGATTTCAATTCTTCTGGGTAAATATTAATACCTCGAGTGGAATTGCTAGATTATATGGTAGTTCTATTTTTAATTTTTTGAGGAACCTCCATACTGTCTCCATAGTGGCTGTGCCATTTTGCATTCCCACCAACAGTGTACAAGTGTTTCAATTTTTCTACATCCTTCACCAAAACATGGTTTTTTTTTGATAATCGCCATCCTAAACAGGTGAGACGTAGTATCTTATTGCAATTTTCATTTGCATTTCCGTGATGATTACTGATGTTGAGCATCTTTTTATGTAACTGTTGGCCTTTTAAATGTCTTCCTTAGAGAAATGTCTATTCGAATTCTTAGCCCATTTTCAAATTGGATTATTAGGTTTTTTGCTATTGAGTCTTAAGAGTTCCTTATATATTTGGAAATTAACCCCTTATGAGATATGTGGTTCAAAAATATTTTCTCCCATTCCATGGGCTGCCTTTTCACTCTAGTGATTGTTTCTTTTGCTGTGCAGAAGCTTGTTAGTTTGATACAGTCCTGCATGTCTATTTTTGCTTTTGTTGCCTATGTTTTTGTGTCATATTCATGAAATCATTGCCAAGGCCAATGTCAAGAAGCTTTTCTCCTACATTTTCTTCTAGGACTTTTGGTTTCAGGTCTTACTTTTACATTTTTTAATCTATTTTGAATTGATTTTTATGTTGGGTGTAAGTGTCTAATTTCATACTTTTACATGTGGACATCCCTTTTTCCCAACATCATTTGGAAGAGACTATCCTTTCCACCATTGTGTGATCTTGGCAGGCTTGTTGAAGATCAATTGATCATGATGTGTGAATCTATTTCTGGGCTCTCTATTCTGTTCCGTTGGTCCATATGTCTGTCCTTATGCCAGTACCATACAGTTTTAATTACTGTAGTATTATAATGTATGTTGAAATCAGGAAGTGTGATCCCTCCAGCTTTGTTCTTTTCCTGTTTTGTTTTGGCTAGTCAGGGTCTTTTGAGAGTTTCATATGAATTTTAGAGTTGTTTTTTCTATTTCTGTAAAAAAAAAATGCCATTGAAATTTTGATAGAGATTGCATTGAATCTGTAGATCACTTTGGGTAGTATGGACATTTTAACAATATTAAGTCTTCTAATCCATAAACACAGGATACCTATTTGTGTCTTTATTTAATTTTTAACTAACATTTTGTAGTTTTTATTGTACAAGTCTTTGACTTTCTTTTTTTTTTTTTTTTTTTGAGACAGAGTCTCACTCTTTTGCCCGAGCTAGAGAGAGTGCCATGGTGTCAGTCTAGCTCACAGAAACCTTAAACTCCTGGGCTTAAGCAATTCTTCTGCCTCAGCCTCCCGAGTAGCTGGGACTACAGGCATGCACCACCATGCCTGGCTAATTTTTTCTATATATTTTTAGTTGTCCGATTAATTTCTTTCTATTTTTAGTAGAGACGGGGTCTCGCTCTTGCTCAGGCTGGTCTCGAACTCCTGAGCTCAAACAATCCGCCCGCCTCGACCTCCCAGAGTGCTAG
>CAUYSK010099992.1:0-10577 GCA_963575035.1 Avahi laniger
AGAGCGGGGGGCCAGAGCTCAGGCCATGGACTGGTAATGGTCCACAGCCCGCGCACGGCTTAGGGACCGCAGTGGTAAGGGTAGCCCCAGACTTACAGGGCTCTCCCAGAAAGGTTTTTATCATATCTAGGGACCTCCCCAGGGGACCCACAAAAGCAATGCCACTTCAACCAGGACAGGTGGATGATTACTCAGGATGAGGTTCTTGGACCCAGAGGGAAGCCCAAGGGATGGCAATCCCTGGGGAAGGGGCAGGGGCAGGAACCTGTGGGTGGGGTGGGGATTAGTCAGGGTCCTTCTCCCCACTCCCTTCAACCAGAGCTGCTGTACTCTCATCTGCTTCATAATGGGGTCCGAAGGAAGGACTCATTTTTAAAAACAAGTAAGGAAGTGGTAAGTATGTGTGTATGTGTTCACTATTCAATCTCTAGCTTTCCCAGTAAGGTAACAGCTTGGTGTAAATGGGGCTAGAGAGATACTAAAAACTAACTACTCGGTTGTGCAATTACCCACATGCAGATAGATTATCTATCAAACTACTTATTTCTGATCAATTTTTATCTGTGGCTGCCTTTCCCATGCCACCACCTAGCACAATACCCCAAATCCTCTCCAACCCAGACAGTCGCTGACAGAAAGGTCCAGGCCTCCAGGGCTGTCAACACCCTGACGTGATTCAGAGCTCATGGGGAGTCTGAGGCTGTGCCCTTGTTTATGGACTCAGTGATTGATTGGGCCCTAAAAGCTCCTGGCCCGGAAGACTAAATGGGTTGAAATCAATCATTAACAGTAGTGTCAATGTTAAGAACTGGGAGATGCTTGGGGCCTCTGGCCGTGTAAACATGCGGGACGAGCACACATGAGGTGACGAGGACGGGGGCAGGTGGAGATGCTGGGCACCCCCACGTATGTACCAGCACAGGCATGTCAGCCAGGGCCTGCAGAGCTGAAGGTCCATGCTTTGCGGAAAATAAAGCTATGTCTCAACTTTTTTTTGAAAAATCAAAGTCTATGCGGAGGACAAATATTGTCCTTTAATTAAAGAAAGAGCTGCAACAATGGCCACAGGTTGGGTGTTCTTTCTCAAAAGATATCAAAAACAGACACCCAGGTGCAAGGGACAGGAGTCTAGGTGGCAAAAGAAGTGGTCAACTCCATGAGGACATGGGAGTAGGCAGAATAGGACAATTGTATCCTTTGAATTAAAGGTTCAAGTTACCTCAATAAAAATAACGGTTAAAGTTTTTTTTTTTTGAGACAAGGTCTTGCTTGTTGCCCAGGCTAGAGTGCAGTGCCTAAATCACAGCTTACCATAACTTTGAACTCCGGAGCTTAAGCAATCCTCCTGTCTCAGCCTCCTAAGTAACTGGGACTACAGGTAAATGCCACCACACCCAGCTAATTTTTTTTTTTTAGAGTTGGGGTCTTGCTATGCTGCCTAGGCTGGTCTCAAACTCCTGGCCTCAAGTGATCCTCCCCTCTAGGCCTCCCAAAGTGCTGGGATTACAGGCATGAGCCACCATGCCAGGCCAACAGTTAAAGTCTTAAAAATAATTCTAGTCTGACTATCCATTTCACAGGTAAGGAACTTAACAGCCAGAGGGTCTCCTGACCTGTCCACAGTCACAAGCAGTTGGTCAACCTGGGATGCTCTCATCTCACATGTCACACTGACATCAACGTCTAACACAAAGTGGCTTCTAGCCCAAGATCTGGATTTTTTTAAAAACTCTAGTAAAACATGATTAATTTACATTCTATTTATGGGAAATGTGTAATCAATCCAAAGTTGACCTTGGAAAATATGTATACACACAAACAAAGGTTTGCTGGCCAAAGCAGTGGTACAAACAGAATCCCCATGATATTACTTAGATTCAACTATTTTTATAAAATGCTGTTATGTCAATTAATACTCTCAATTAATACTTCTTTTTTAAGACAGGATCTAGCTCTGTTTCCTGGGCTAGTGTACAGTAGCATAATCTATCTCACTGTACTCTCAAACTCATGGGCTCAAGTGATCCTACTGCCTCAGCCTCCTAAGTAGCTGGGACTACAGTCATGTGCCACCATGCAAGCTAATTTTTAAAAAATTTTTTGTAGAGATGGAATTCCACTGTGTTGGTAAGGCTAGTCTTGAACTCAAGACCTTAAGCAATCCTCCGGCTTTGGCCTCTCAAAAAACTAGGATTACAGGTGTGAGCCAGTGCACCACGCCAATAATTCTTATTTTAAAACCCTTATTCATTAGTTAAACATCTTCCTTAATGCTCTCTACTAAGCAACATTTCATCCACACCTAGCTTGAATGCTACTAGACTTAAAAGCACTAAAACATACTCTGAAGATAAATCACCAGGTAGAAAGATTCAGTCCTTCTCTAATAAATTCAGAATCAAACAAGTATAAGGTACCACCAAAATAACCAAGAGTAAATAAAAATTATAAATGTCAATATTTTTAGGATATAGAAGAATGAATACACATATTCAGCTATAACAAAGACTGCCACCAGTCACTTAAACAGTTACTATAATATTTGGCCAGGTACAAAGCTAAATATTTCAAAGACAGCATCTCACATAAGTCTCAAAACCACGCTGGGAGATGAACCATTATTAACCCATTTTACAGATGAAGAAACAGGCTCAGAGAGAAATTTGCCCAAGATCACAATAAATAGTAGCGAATGGTAGAGCTGTGGGTTTATGGATCAAACCCACCCTCTTCTCAAAACACAATTCTTACCAGTAAATTGGCTCAGTCAGTGTACAGGGCAAGCTTGTAGGAACACAGGTAAACAAAGGAAGCACAATTAAAAAGTATCCTAACTAACTTCCGGTAAACATGTATGTAATGACAGCTACAAATCCTTTGACTCAGTAATTCCACCTTTGGGACATATATGCTAAAGAAATAAACCAAAATGGCAAGGGGGCCAGGCAGGAAGCCAATCTGTATGAAGATGTTCCTAGCAGTTTATAGCAGCAATAACTTGAAAACAGCCCAAATGCCTCATCAGTGGGGGAAGAGGGCTGGCAAAAAGGGGAGGGGAGCATACGACATGAAAATACCATATGGCCACTAAAAGTGACTTGTCTGTGAACTACATCAATACATGGAATTACCTTTGGAAAACAAACGTAAATAAAAAATAGCCATAAATAAATAAAATCAATACAGTGATTGCATCTCTGCAGCAAGATGTGTTTGTATGTTCAAGAGTGGAAGAGTTGGTATTTAACGCTCATTAAGCTCCATTTTTATTATTAGGTTGAAGTTACCAATATGTACAGGCAACACAAAGAAACTCTCTTTAAAGATGCTATGATTCAGAATGTTCTTCTCTTCTTGATCCAAAGACGTAAAGTTTTCGCTTAAAAAATAAAGAAAAAAATAAACAAAGGAATAGGTCCACTAATTTAAAGCTTCCTCTCCCCTTTTGGGCTTTCAAGTCAGTTCTATTTTTAAATCAGATTAACAAAACCTCCTTAGTTATAAGTCCATAGCTCATGAAATTTTTTGTTAGCCATTTAGCAAATTTATTTAAGAACAAATGTGTTTACCAATTGAAACATTATTTCTGCCACCATTTGGTTTGTACTAATAAAAGTCCACACTCTCTGAGTCTCACTCTTTCATAACACATTTGGAAAAGTAACACTATTTAAGATAACGTAAATTCTTGGGGTTTGGGGGAGGTAGGTTTAAGAGCGTTTGAACACAAGCCAAGATGGAGGCCATGTGCTCAGTGCATAAAGTGGGAAGTTGATGCCTGATTGTCATTTTTATATGATCTCGTTCCCCCAAAAGGAAGAGAACATGACCACGCAGGTTCTTCACCACACTCTGTCCAGGGAGAGAGGTGAGCCTGGCGTACACCTAGCCAGGCCTCAGATACACCCCCACCCTCTCTGCACATGGCTCCCCTGGACCCTCCAATGGCTTCCCGTATGTCCTATCACTGCATAAGAATGGAAGAACAAACAAATAGCATCCCAATCAGCCTCTGCATCTTTTGAAATGAACAAGGTTGGAAAGTTGAAGAAAGAACTGGGCCAAAGATGGTACCATCTTCGGAGAAGAAAAGGCAGATTCCTCCACTTGGTAGGACTGTTCTCTGCCTGGATGGATCCCAGGTTGGTCTTCTTCCAAGGTTCCTCTTTCTCTGTACTTACTAACCATGTAGGCAAGTCCTATCCATGTTCCTATTCTGCCCTGGGCTTGGGATGACTTACTTTTGTCCCTCAAGCATCTGCCACTGGGTTCATCTGGCACAGAGCCAGAGCCCCAAAGTATCACAGTGGCTGTCTCACAGGGCAAGCTGTCCAACAGGGTAGCCTTTAGCCATGTGTGGCTATTTAAATTTAAACTGAGTTTAAATAAAATTAAAAATTCAGTTTCTCAGTTGTGCTGGCCACATTGCAAGTGCTCAATAGCCACAAGCAATTAATGGTTACTGAATTGGATAGTGCCAGGAAGAACATGTCAATTGTCACAGAAAGTTCTACTAGACAGCCCAGGTTAGAGAATTCAGTACCTGCCCACACTGGCGCCTGCAATTCCAGGTGACATTCTCTCACTGCTGGACATTCTCTTCCCAGCTGTCATCAGGTACCATCTGCCACCTCATCTGGTACCTAGATAAGTCAGTTTCACCCAAGGAGCATATTTTTTTAAATTTATACACAGTAAAATTGATGGCTTTTTCTGGTGTACAGTTCCACACATGTATACACATATATACACCTGTTTACCACTACCACAATCAGCATACAGTCCCATCAACCCCCAAAATTCCCTTGTACTGCCTCTCTGTAGTCAAATGCCACCCCCCTACCCCCACCATCTCCCCCAAACCTTGGCAACCACTGATCTGGCAGCTTTTTCAAAAACTCAAGATTCCTGGCCTTCCCCTGGAAATCCCATTTAAGCAGGTCTGGGTTGAGGCCTGGAATCTCCCCCAACACCCCAAGAATGTTCCTCAGGTGATTCTGGTATTCAGCCAGGTTTGGGAACCTCTGGGGTAAATGCCTAATCCGAGTTTAATTTAATTATTTGGAAAGTGCTATCTGTATCTAGTCTGGCTCTCTTTCCACCCCCCCATTAGTTGCTTTGCTGCACATGGCAGACGTCCATCTCAGCCGGGGTGCTTGGGAAGCAGGGCAAGCCCGACTGCTGGGGGCACCAGCAGGGTAAGAACTCTGCGGCTCTGGTTTCTGGCGGAGACAGGACTCTCCAAGTCACATGGTCTCTCATCGTAATCCCTTCCTGGCTCTTCGTGCCATGGAATCCTCATCTGGAAAACAAGGAACCACATCAGAAATAACTGTCTACCTCTGCGGCTTTCTGGGAAGTGATGACTTAGATAACATGTTCAAAGGCACTGGGCAGCCAGGACGAAAGGCACGCTGCCCTGGACGCGGCCCCACAACACAGGATTTCCTGGGGATGGAACGCTCCTCACCCTGTTTACCTGATGGATGTGGAAGATCGGGGCTCCAATTACAAAAAAAAGTGCAGACATTTTTAAAAACAGAAAAAAACCAGAAATGCTCCTAAATTCATGATCCCCAAGGGTGAAGTACCGAATTCCATTTTTAAAGGGGAATTCAGAAGAGTCAGCATCTTCTTAGAAAACCTCCTCTGCTCAAAAAGTAAACAATTACAAAGAGGGTCAAAACTTGAGTCCAGCCATTCTCCCCTGGCTTGCTCCTGCTTTGTTGAGCATTCCTGGAAAACACTTTGAAAAGTTTAAGATGATCCAAGAAAAGGCAAGACCCAAAACAAGAAATGCTATCATTTAAGATCACATGTTTATTTAGCTCCTCCAAGCCAAAGAGGGAAGATTGTTTGAAAGGGAGAGAATGCCTGCTTAATCAACTAAAAATGCATTCATTACTATGCTATTCACTGCGGCTTTCCTGAAATCAGACACTTTTGCCCCTAGACCATAAGATTGAAGCGATTTGAAATGAAAATATTTCCTGTCCACTGCTTGCCAGTTTCTAGCCCCAGAGTGATATAACAGATGACATCCAGTACAATAAATGCTTTTATTATCCATAAATTTGAGACTGCTTTAGGGATTTGAAGTGTTGGGTTTCATGCTGAAAAAATGTAATGTTATCCACAGACCATCAGTGAGTAACAAAAACAGAGGCACAGGTTATGCTACTTTGATCAAATTATGGCAAAAGAAAAAAAAAATCTTCTTTTGCATTTAAAATAGTAGTTGCATTCAGGGCATATCTTCAAGGAGCACCACAATAGTTTAATCATGTTTTGGAGACTTTAATGAAAATTCATCCTGAGTGCAGATTTATAGAACTAGCAGCTTCTGTTAAACAGCAAAGAAGGTGAAAAGTGTTATGAGGCTAAGTGGGCTGAGAAAGCCAGATACAAAGATGGGACCCCTAATTCAGGGTTTTCAACTTCAGCATTGTAGACATGTTGGGTCAGATAATTCTTTATCATGGAGGGCTGACTTCTACATTTTAGGATACTTAGCAGCATCCCAGGGCTCTTCCCACTAAATGCCACTACCACCCCAGATGTGACAACCCAAAATGTCTCCAGAAATTCCCCCAAATCACCCCCAATCAAAACCCACTGCTCTAAATAAAATTCTAGGCTTATTTAGCGAATGCTGCCTGATCCTTCCTCACCCAAAGAAACCACCAGAGCCTGGGGAGTTGCACAGCCTCACACTCTGCCCCCAGTGCCTCCCTCTACACACAAATGGTTAACCCCAGTGATTTCTGAAACCAAAAGCACCATGCACACCCTCTTCTGCCAAACTAAAGGTAGCATAGCCATGGAAACAAGAGCTCTCTCTCCTGTGACCAGAGCAAACTAGACTAAGCAAAGGCAAGCTGCCACCCCTCCCCGCCTTTGTGTCCAGCGTGCATTCCAGCACAGGAGCCCCGGCTTGCTGGGCTCGGGCTGCACCCCATCCCTGCCAGCATCCAAATTGCTGCTTTCTGGCCTTTCACTGTCAGGCCACAGAGGGGACTGCAGACTCGGTGCCAGAAAAGAAGATGAAAAGCAAAGTTGAACCTCTGCAGACCATTCTCTGGATGCTGAAAGCCCCACTATTACCTCTCGGCATGACATTTCATGGCCAGCAGGGGAGGAGGCCTGGTCCTGAAAGCTGAACAAACGCCGGGCACACAGGCCCGCCTGCGCCCTCGCAGTCTCTCTGGACTTATGAATAAAAGATGGAGGTTTTGTCTCTGTCGTTTCCCTGGTACCCTGCAACAATAACAACTTGTCGCTTTTTGACATTTTAACTTAGTTTGAAAAATGACCAATATTAACTTTACATGTCTTGGCCCTTAAATCTGGGGTGGAGTGAAAGAAAAGAAAGAAAAGCCACGTAATGGGGTAGAAGATAATAATTCCAGTTAAATTAATGAAACTGTCTGTAGGAACTCTAATAAAATAATTTAGGCAACATGCAATTGCAGAGCTAAAAGACTGGAAACTGACTTTGAGGACATGTTTTGAGTGAAGTGGCCTTTACTGGAAACAAAGTTCAATGTTTTCTTAGCACAAAGGAAAGAAATGGCTGGATTTTGGTGTGAGGAAGCACTCAACCGTAAACCGGCCCCGGCCAAACAGAGGTCTTTAATAGGAACTCATTCTCAGTGACTGAGGGCGACATCTACAACTGTATGCAACGAGCCCTTGTGAACAGCAAAAGCCTTAAGCATTCTTGAGAAACAGTACTCCTAATTTTGAGAGAGCGTAGTTTATTTCAAATAGTCTTTAAGGAAAGAGTTTATTACAGGATAGCACGAATGACACCCTGCACATTCTTTAGACCCTCAATAAAGTAAAAGGGAAGCCTTAATGTAAAATGCTGCATGTTTTAAAGACAAACAAGACTAAACTGGGTTCTACCATTAGAACGATCTCTATGTACAATAAATTCAAGTAGAAAAAACAAATTTTCCTTATCGCTAAAACTGTACCCACATTTGTTACCAGCTGATATCTAAAATACAACAATGTCACAGTATCACCTTTAGAGGGATCCTGCCAAAATATTTAACTTGATCCTGAGCATGAGGAAACAATCAAAAATCCAAATTGAGGGACTGCGGACACTAGTGACCTTGACTCTTCAGAATGTGTAGGTTATAAAGGACAAAAAAAATAGGTGGAGGAATTAGTTTAGATTAAAGGAGACTGGCGAGAGAGGACACTGAAAAGCAATGAGTGATCCTTGTCTTCCTCCTGGTATGTGACTCAGAGAGAAATCATCAAGCACATTAAAAGGACAGCTGAGGTCAGTGTGACAAAATGTCAAGAACCGGTGACTCTGGGCACAGGGGAAATGGGTGTTCATTTTAGTGTTCTTTCAATCTTTCTGTTGGTCAGAAAACTTGCAGAATACAAAGTGTGGGAGAAAAGGGACAGTGAGGAAGCTCCAGGCATAGGTGACTGGCAACAACTTCATCTTCCTGTTTAGTTTCAGAAGATTTATGCTCCAAAATATCACTAATATTTTAAAAGGAAAATTATATAATCTAAATACAGACTAGGCCCAAGATAAAAAATAAATTAATTTTAAAAAACATAATAACATGACTTGTTATTCTCCTGGCTGCAGGGAGGGGTGTGCACACAAGCAGACATTTAATGAGACATTGACAGAGACATTGATGTCTCTGCCTTTAAAAGTCATAGGTCACTATAAAATCCCTTGTATGCTTTTCCCTAAAACTCTCCTCCAGCAATTTGTCATTTTCCCTCTCTTCTTATCAGAATTACTACTAACTTGAGAGCTTTTTAGAACTCTTAAGTCGCCTACCTTCTGCCCAAATTCTCTCCTATTATCCATCCCCCTCCTTATTTAATGAGATAAAAGAAATGATTACACTCGTCCTGACTAACTGGAAAACCATGTACTTTTTAAAAAAAAGTGTGACCCTTTAAATAAAAGAAAGAAAGCTCAGTAGACATGAAATGTGCTCAAGCGAAAAGATGTGGGAGGTAGAATTTGTCTCTCAATGACTTCAAAACTCAGGGAGGAGAACAATGAGAGGCAATGTATCTACAGTAACCTTATAAGGGGTCTGGTGACAGTCACCTTGGGCACAACGAACACTGGGAACCCACAGCTCCCGAGGCCCTAAAGCCGTCTTCAGCCAGACAACCAGATGTTACATTTTTTCTGCTTAATTTTGGTAAAACTCCATGACCTCTTTCTCAAATTAAAAAAGCAATGCCATTTTTTTAAACCACAGGAGCTATCTTTAGTGAAGACTTCTAAGGATTTCATTAATTCATAGCCAGCCAACCAGGACTTTTCCCACAGTCTCCCACAAAAAAGCCCGGGAAGTCACTGATTGCTTGGCTGGATCTGAATATGAGCAGAGGTAAGATCAGAAATATCTAGTTCCTCCCACAGGGAGGCAAGGCATGAAAATCAAAGCCGGGCAAAAACTCATTACCACAGCTGGCCAGCAAATCCACAGCCCCGGAAAGGAGGCAAAGAGCATCTTTGATTCTGGACGGACCTTCAAGTGACTTCAGAAAATGCAATGCGTGCACGACCAGAGGGGAATGAAACAAAAACGAGGCCTGTACCTCTGTTAAAAAGGATCATTTTCGTACAAACTGAGGGCTACTGACAGACTGAGATTCGTGTGGTTCACACCATTTCAGGAAGTACAAAGTCAGGATGTGCTTAGTTAGTGACTGGCGGTGACTTTTTACACTTTTCTCATGCACGATGTAGGGTAACATGGGCACTCCCAACATCCCCCCAAACAACACTCTCCCAGGCGTGGCTCCCATTCACTCTCTCTGTCACTCCCAGCCTCTAGCTAGTATGTGGCCCCCAGCACGACTGTCAACGATCTGCAGCGTGAATGAATAAATCGAGTACATTTTTTATGCTACTCTCAGCACCTAATGCCACATGATCAGTCAATGCTGTGAAAACACAATTTCAGAGGAACTTTTTATTACAGTTGCTCAACGGACACATCACGTCCTCAGAGAGGCCACCCGAGATCACCCACTTGTGAGCAGCCATCACTCTTATCACTTCATTTTAATTTCCTGCAGAGCACCTTGCCATTCAAGAAACATGCATGGAGAACCTACTGTGTGCCAGGAACTGTTCTCCTGATGCAGAAGGGAACAAAACAGACAAAGACTCTGCCCTTAAGAAGACGACAGAGCGAGCGGCGGGCTGCTATTTTAAATAGGGTGACCAAGTCTGGTATTTTGTTATCATTGGTCTCCCATAGTAAAATGCGAGCTCCAGAAATCAGGTCTAACACACAGAAAGCACCACACAGGGGCCAGGCGCGGTGGCTCACGCCTGTAATCCTAGCTCTCCAGGAGGCCGGGTTGGGGGGGGAGTGATTGTTTGAGCTCAGAAGTTCGAGACCAGCCTGAGCAAGAGCGAGACCCCGTCTCTACTAAAATTAGAAAGAAATTAATTGGACAGCTAAAAATACGTAGAAAAAATTAGCCGGGCATGGTGGCGCATGTCTGTAGTCCCAGCTATTCGGGAGGCTGAGGCAGGAGGATTGCTTGAGCCCAGGAGTTTGAGG
>CAUYSK010099993.1:0-129982 GCA_963575035.1 Avahi laniger
GAATCTACAACTAAACGACACAGGGAGCACTAAAGGGAGGGAAGGGCACGCCTTTAACCTGTATTTGGGTGAGGCAAAGACATAAAGTGTAACTAGAATGTTTGTACCCTCACAATACCTTGGAATAATAATAATAATAAATAAATAAATAAATAAAGATTCAATGCAATTCCCAAAAAAAAAAAAAAAAAAAAGGCAGAGTCAGGGCAGGTTAAAGTTTCCAGGCACCCAGCCTGGTGAATGTGTGTCAGCGCGTCTGAGCCTGGGGAGGCGGGGCGTTGAGACTGAGCGGAGGCTGTCTAACCGGACTCACTCACCTGTGTGAGGCCGATTTCCTTATGCAGATTCCAGCTCAGCAGAATCCTGGTAGACTTTGGGCTTTTGCTATGCCTTAAGCCAAAGAAACCTTGGAGGCCACTGGGGCCGATCTCTGGGCCTACTGCAGCTATTAATCACGTGGGCCACTGAGTGAGCCCGTTGTGGAGCCAGCACATGGCGCGCACAGATGGAGAGGTGTAAGCACAGCAGGCGAGGGATGTGCATGAGTGGGAGTACCAGGCCCTAGGGGGACAGGGCGAAGGCAAAAGATGCTCTAGGACTTGGCCTCACAGCAGGGGCTCCCCCCTTACACCAGGTATCCACCGCGTGGGCTAACCTCATATTTTCCTTGCCCAGGAGATTGGATGTTACCAAGTGTAGCCAGGACATCTTTGAGAGGATAAAAAGATCATTCTAGAAATCTTCCCTGGGGTACAGATATCTCTGAGCTAAAATCTCTGATTTTAGGTCTCTCTCTCTCCCATGAATGTAAAGATTCTCTCCCCTATCTCTTCCCTCCCAACTTCCCATCCCTCATAGACACTCTCCCCTGCCTCCACTTACTTAAATCAATTGCATCCTTTTTACCAGGATCTGAAAAGTCTAATTGCTGTGATGAAGGAAGCCTTGGGCTTGGGAATCCAATCTGGCAGGTGTGTGTGTGAATATAGACACTCTGTGTGCTTGAGGTCATCCCCAAGACCTGTCCCCTGCAGCCTGGATGTCAAAACCAAGGGTTCCTCCTGGCATTTTTTAGGTCATGCTTCTCCCCATCCCAGGATGAGATTCCTGCTGGTGTCACACAACCAAAAAGTCAATTGAATGCCAGAAAAGAGAATACTCTTTAAAAAAACAAAGAAAGATGGAGTCTGCCTGGGGTAGAGTAGTTGAGAAAAAGGGAGGAGGTAGGACATTTGCAAGCAGAGCGGCTGCAAGTGAGAGCATTCCTCAGTGGGTAATGATATGGAAGTGTGCAGAAGCCATGTGGGCTGGGAGGACCAACGGGGGGCTTACCTGGCCCTAGTGGTGGCCCTTGGAAATGGTGCCCAGTTAGGCTTCAGAGTCCTTGCAGGTCCTGGATTCTGCAGGAATGGACTCTATTTGTTAGGGTCCCTTATGTCCTTCTTCCTGCAGTCGTCTGCTGGGAGACCTTCAGCAGATGCTCAGCAAATGGGAGTCCCATTTGAAAGAAAGGGGTATGACATGGCAAGGAGGTGGAAGTGCACTCCCCTGAGTTGAGGAGAGCTCTGCATTTTAGGACAAGCGTGGGCCATCTTTAGGGCCATCCTTAGGCCAGGAGGACTTTCCTACTGACTGAGGAAAGCAGGAACCACAATGCTTGGCCCAGACCTGGCTGCCCCCAAGCAATGGAACTGGAGCCGACAAGGAGAACAGCCTAGAAAGGAAGTAGATGGATTTAATTTGTTTGTCCCTTGATGCAGGTATGGCTTGTGAAGTCTCCTCTGCCTTTGGATTTGGAAACTTTCACGTGGGTGAGAACTGAGCTCAGCATTGTCTCCAGAGCCAACAAACAAGTACATGGGGAATGAGGCCCAAAAGGGCCATTTTCCAAGAGCCAAATTGTGCCTCCCTCAGGCACTGGGGAGTCTCTGCTCTCCCAAGAGAGAGCAGAGTGGTGGGTGAGGCTGGCCAGGGTTTCTGGCCTCCAGGTGTATCTGATACTGGCCTCCTGCCGGACCTCGTTTAATACCTGCACGTGGGCGGAGAGAATTGTAGGAGGAATTTCTCATTTTACCCATTCACACATGAATGCCACCAAGCGGGGCTCTGGCTGGGGTCAGAAAGGCCAGTGACCGGACATTTGCCCTCACTGGCCAGATCCTTTCCTGACCCTTATGTATCTGACCATGTCACAATATTTCCTCAGGAGAAGGCTCTGTTCCCAGAGGCTCAGCCAGCAAAGAGCATGAGAGAAACTTTTTGCTCTTTTTGAGACATTCTGTCCTGTATCTCTGCCAGTCACATCCTCTAGTTTCTCCTTTTCCCAGCCTGAGATGGGTTTTTGGAAGTGGCAAGAAGTGACTGGAACTGGGTGGGTCCCCATCCCCTATGTACACTCTGCTGGGAGTATGTGACCCCTCTTCATCCCCATCCAGAGGGGAGGATGTGATTCATTGAATGAGACAGTCCAAGGTCCTTTGCAACCTTTTGTATCTCGTGTGAAATCTCCAAACTTGCAAGCAGAGAAAACCTGAGCCAGATGTTGTCATCCAAGGACTGGGAGTTCTACAAACTCCTCCAGGCTGGGATTGTCTCTGACTAGCTGGTGAGGTGAACTTTCCTTGTCACCAGGCTGGGCAACCTGACAGGTCATGCCTCTGACTTGTGCAACTCTGGCTGTCCAGGAGCTCTGAGTACCTAAGAAGGAAGACAGTCTTCTTATTTCATGCCCCAAGGGCCTGTCACAGCCTCTGCTGACTGTCCCCACAAGGTTCCAGGGCTCTGACCACAAAGCAATACTTCCTCTCAGCCCATCTCAATACGCACGGCAGACAGAACTGAGCCATTCTTCTCTCTGAGAGAAACATCCTGGAAATAGCTGAAAGTCAAAACAAACACAAAAACAAACAACCCATCCAGACATGCAATATGTGCCCTGCTGGAAAAACAAACTCTGTCTGAGTTTTTGGGCAGGGAAGACTTGGGAAGGCCAGTTCACATGTGTGGCTCAGGAAAACTGGCTGAGTATTATAATTGATTGTTAAAATGGCCACACAGTCTTCCTAGCCTTGCATGTGACTTTGCAGCTCCTCTCCTCAAGGGGTGGAGTCGATTTCCTCACCCCCTGAATCTGCGCTGGCCTGTGACTTGCTTTGACTAACAGAATGTGGCAGAAATGAGCATATGCCAGTTCTAAGCTTGAGACTCAGGTGGCATTGCACACTTGCTCCCACTCTCTTGTGACCACCAAATGAACAAGCCCAGGCTAGCATCTGGGGGGAAGAGGAACATGTACTAGTCATCCTGCCAAGAGCCCTCCAACCTCAGACATGTGATCATGGCCATCCTAGAATAACCAGCCACCAGCTGACCCACAATTTGATCACAGACACATGAGAGAGCCTAGCCAGCCAGCTCAGATGAGAAGAACCATCCAGGCCATTCACAGAAATTTAAAGAATGATAAATAGTTGTTGTCTTAAGCTGCTGAGTTTTGGGATGGTTTGGGGATCCTATCCACTCCCCAGGGTTACTCTGAGGATCATATAAGATAATGCTACACCATAAGTCCACATGAAAAGTTAGTTGAATCCTCTTACGAACTTATAGGATTGGAAGAGACCACGGAAAGCATCAAAAACATGCTTCACTTTCTCAAGCTCACATTATCTCATTTAGTCCTCAAAACTTCCTTGAAATATTGTATGTTACTCCCATGTTATGGGAAGAGAGAACTGAATCCCAGAAGTTAACTTGCCAAGGATTGTTTGTGCTGGGTGAGTGGTAGAGCTAGATTTGAATTCAGCTCTGTCGATTCTAAAGGCCATGTTCTTAAATACTGGAATAAAAACATTGGTTCATATATTTTAAAACTACATTTGAGGCATGTTCACCCAAATGAGTGAAAGGGATTGGAAGAGGAAAGACAAAAGTATCTCGTTTCCAGAGAATTAGTTAAAGTTATCATGCTATTCTCTGGCACATGATGACATTTGGTGACATGATACGAGTCCTTCCTGTAGCACAATTATGAGCCCTGGGGCTACCAGGCTCAGTCTGGTTGACCTGCTTGAGAAATGAACCTTGCTCTGAACATGGCTGATAGCTCCACTGGCTTTTAGAATTGAGAGCTTCTGTTTACTCATTCTCCAAGCCGTAGGTTTGCGTATGCGCTAGAACTCAGTGAAGAAGACTCGGCATGTAATATGCCTGAAAGAGGGAAGCATTTGCAGTTACAGTACTTGAATTTAAGCTGCAGTTACTTCCTGGGCAACTTCAATCTCTCTGTGCTTCAGTTTTCTTACTTCCAAAATAGGCATTAGAGTAATGAGATAATGAAAGCTGAGGCACCATGGGAATATCGTTTATTTTTATTATTACAAGAATAAAAGCATTACCAGAGTTTATTTCAATGGAAAATTTGAAATGTTTGAGGTTAAACAAAAAAGCATATATTTGATCTCCTTCTAAAGCAAAAAGGCTTGCAATTATTTATTCTATACTTTTAAATCACTAAAAGGGTGATGGAATTAGAATGTCTCTAACACAACAAAATGAAAAATGTTTAAGGTGATAGATATCCCAATTACCCTGATTTAATCATTACACATTGTATGCTTGAATCAAAATGTCACATGTACCCCACAAGTATGTGCCACTGTTATGTATCTATAAATATTAAAAATTTAAAAAATAAATAAAAGATAAATCTAAGCATAAAAAAAAAAAACCCAAACACTCTTAGAATAATGTATACTGGTATGATGGAGTTCTTGCTAGGTAATTGGGTGTACCAGTTGGGAATACTGCATATAAAAGAAAACTCAGTTACCAGTGGTTGAAATAGGCAGTTATTTTCTCACTTCATAAAACGTCTGGAGGTGGGAGGCGATGGCTGGCATTGGTTCAGTTGTGCAATGATGCCTGGGTGCCTACGCTGTCATCCTTAACCTATGCTAACTGTCTCACGGTCCCAAGGTAGCAGCTGTAGCTCCTATCTAGGAAGGAATATGGGAGAATCTGGAATTTTCCCAGAGATTTTTTTTTCTTGTTTAGGTCTCATTGGCTAGAAATGTGTCATGTGACCACCTAAGCTGCAAGGGAGGCTGGCTAGTATTTACCTTTTTCAGGCTCTATAGTGGAGAGAGCCAGGTGAGAAAATACTTGGGAATGCATTGACCTAACTCAGTGCCAGTGATCCCATTAGAGGAAATTTGAGTATTTAAGCGTTCATTTTTGTTTTTGTTTGTTTTACGTTATGCTTGCTTCCATTTCCTGACATTTTTGTAACAGACATATTTTGTGATTTAATAATAAGGAAGAAACTTATTAAGGACTGTTTTTAAAGGAATCAAACAAAGGACTTCAACCTACTATTTGTATATTGAGCATGACCTGGGGACTGCTTGATTATACACGTGTTGCCTGGCTATTGCCTCTTCTCCTTTCATCTCCTAAACCAAGCAGAAGATTAATGTTCAACACTTATGAAAGGTTGACACACTGTCATCTGTGATGTTTGGGGGAACAAAGATCATGTCTACTTGAGTTATTCTGTATTATGTCCTATGCAGATCACTTTTTGGATTGTTGGTCTCTACAAAGTCACATAAAAGAACAAAGCCTTGAGACACATAGGAAATCAGTTGAAAATTAGTAATGGCTAAATGTCAAACTTTGGTAGGGATGAGGTATGCAGGAAAAGTTTATAATCAGAATTTCTGTTCTCTGAGTCTGGGAGAAAAATCACTAGCTGTTATTGACAAAGTGGCTGCTAAGCAAATAAAGATGGTGAAAAATGATGGTACCAGGAGATACTGCTCTCAGCAGCATGTTACAGATTAGCTCATGTTGTCCTCACCAATGAGACCAGTTTTAGGGAGAGAACAAAAATGTGGCTTGATTTAGAGCTGATGATGTCATGTGTCTAGTGTTACTGAAGATCAAAAGAAAGCTTGCCTGTAAAACGTTGCTAATAAAATGAGAGCAAAGACTAGACTCTTCTCTTGGGTGTGTCAAAGGGAAGTTTTGCTGTGCACCAGGCCAATGGGATATGAGTGGTAGTACCTTCTCGGGGATGTAGCTGTGGCCACATGATCTCATGTTCAACCCTACTCATCCGGAACTCTGCAGATTTATCAATTGTATGTAATCAGTCCTTTAATACCTGATGAGTTGGTGGCCAAATTGATCTTTTCCTTTCCTGTGATGTGTTACTAGTGACTTCAGGTACTTTGTTTTGTGCTTTCTTAGAAAGTACCTAAATTGAAGGTGGTAGATTTGACAATTACCCTGATTTAATCTTTACATATTATATGAATGTATTAAATTATTATAAGTACCCCCAAAATATGTACATCTATTATGTATTGATAATAAAATAAAAAACAAGAAAAAGAAAGTGGCTATTACATGTGTGTGTGTGTGCGTGTGTGTTGGTGATGGTGGTGATGGTGGGGAGTGTGGAGAAACAGTTGACTTTCACATTCTCACTGGGGAAGACCAGATTTTGGACAGCACACCTGTGATGATTGGTTATCTTTTTCTTGAGACTGCAAACCAATACTAGGAAGGTGGACGCCATCTTCCTTGGATAACTTTGGGTACTGCTGAGGGCACTATAAATTCCAGCAACTCTGAGAAGTGAATGTCATATTCTTTGCAAGAAGGAATGAGTGTGAAGGAGGAAAAAACACCCTTATCATAAAACCCCACTGAAAGAAAATTATTGCAACTTACTGTATGTTGAAGCTCTGAAGAACATCATCACGATAGGAGATATTATCCTGCGTAAGGACAAATTATTTCTTAGATATAGTGGAAACCGTCAGCCTTGCTCAACTCCCTTCTGTAAGGTCCATGTGTACCAGATTTTCACTGAATTCCTCTTTATAACATGACAGAGGTGCTGAAGAGCTGTCAGAGCCACTCTTAAAGTTTAACTGAAGCACTCATATTTCCTTTCCCTTCTGGCCTCTGGTTACTGAAAACATTTGCTGAAAATTGCTGTCCCACTCAAGAACTGTCAAAGGTAATTGTGTTGCACAAAAGTTACTGAGAAGCATGAAATAATATGGTTACCACCTGGCGACCAAGTTAATAGAACCTGTGTGATGAGCCGCCAAGCCTACCACATGCGAACATGCCAGTTTCTGTCTGAAAACCACGACAGCATAAATTGGTGAGGGAGGTGTGGATCAGGGGCCCGTTAGTGGCAATTTACCATACAAATCCCTATGTAAAGGGCAGTTGTCAGGTCACCAAATCCAGTGGGGTCTGAGATTCTGGGGGTGGCAGTGAGAGAAGATGGAGGGGGGGATAAAATGCTCTGGGAATGGGGACCTGTGTGCAGCAAGTAGCAGCACTTACTTCAAAGAGCAAGGTCTAGACTTGGCTATACTCACAGCTGGCAATGACCTTGGTGTCTAAAGAAATGAATATCAGAGACTTGCGAGATGGGAGGGGCTTAGGGAGTCTGTCTGAACCCCCCAGCCCCCAACCCGTTTGTCACTGGCCAAAAGTGTGCATTCCAGATGAGCCAGAATCTCTTTTCCTCTTGAAATTCCCCAGAGAAGGAAATCTTCCTCATTCTTGGGAGCCATTTTCAGGATCTCATACCCTCCTTGAGATGGTTTTGCTTTAACTCGAACTGAGAAGAATCCAAGTCTTCTTCCTGAATTCAGGTGCCTCTATTCATACTGCAAAAACTCCACTAAGCCCCCAAATCTGCTCGTGGAGTCCCTTGGGAGCATCTGGGTATATCTGCAACTGTTTTATTTGGTCAAAAGCTGTGAATGGTTCAGTGTGGATCCATTGCCTGGTGCCAGCCAGCATTCTAATCCAGTAGCCTGAGTGGGGCCCAGAAAAGATGCACTGGAACCAAGAATTTCCAGCCGTGGGATCAGGGTCCACAGTGCACCCATCCTGACACAGTCATAAAATCGACCAGTGTTAGGAATAGTTGCTCTTTTTATCATGGCGATATTCACAGTTGAGCTTTTGAGGTACAATAAAAAAAAATTTTTGCTTTTTAAATAGTCATTACATTGAAATCAGGGTTGGCTATATAATTTGTGGAGCCCAGTGCAAAATAAAAATGTGAGGTCTTTTGTACAAAAAGCAGGGAAAAAGCTCTTTCCTTTCTGTCATGGTGTCTCTCAACTTTTCATGGTGTTTTTTGTTTGGTTAGTTTTTGCTTTTTGTAATTTCAAAAAATTAAGGGGGTCCAAATTTGTTACAGGGATACCTCTTACAATGCGTAAGTCAAGGCTTTTAGTGTGCTCGTCACCGGAATAGTGTTCATTGTACCCAATAGGTAGGTTTTTACTCCTCGCTCCTTTTTGAATTCCAATTATTAATACTTTTACATCTCTTGTGCCCACGTGTGCCCATCGATTAGCTCCAAGTTATTAGAGAGTACATGTGGTGTTTGTTTTTCCACTCCTGCTTTCATGGTGTTTTAAATTTGCTATTTAAAGTTATACTGGGTTACTTGAGGGGTGAATACAGACTTTCATAAGCACCAGAACCCAAACTTGCAACTGTGTGAAATGTGCCTGCCCAACCCTAATCCTCCCACAGTGGGCAGAGGGCAGCGGTGGTCTCTGGGTGGGGTTATGGGAGCAGGTGGCCAAGAACCCATGCCAGTAATGCAGGAGGTGTTGATGACAGACATGCAGGAGCCAAGGCTGCCAGGGCATGCACCGTGGTCCTATTAGACTTCACTTACAAAACACAAATTCAAAGATAAAATTATTAAGAATTTCAAAATGGTGACTACAGCATTAAACTCAAGTGTAAGCAAGGTCCCCTTCTGAGTGTGGGAACCTGTGTGACTTCACTGGTAGCACACCCAGAAAGCAGCCCCAGTCGAAACCCATTCTCTTTCAGCATTGTGAAAGCATAACTCAATGGCCATCTGGAATCATAGTGTTATTGAGAAGCCTGATGACTTTTTAATTCCTAATCTTTTCTATGTAACCTTTTTTTTTTCTTCTCTCTTTAACCCCCCTATTCTGAAATTTCTCAATTGTGCACCTGTAAATTTTTCATCACTTATTGTCTTCAACTCTCATAGAACTCTTTCACTCTGGAAATTCATTCTTCCAGTTCTGGGAAATTTTTTTGTGTGATTTCTTTGACAACTTTCTCTCCTCTCTCTCTCTCTCTTTCTCTTTCTCTCGCTCTTTCTGACAACTTTCTCTCGTGTCTCTTTCTCTTTTTCCCTATTCTCTCTCTCTGCAATTCCTATTGGTGGATGTTGGATCAATCCTCTAATTTTCTTTGCTTTCCTTTCCTTTGTTTATTTGTTTCTGTTTTGCTCTTTGCCTTGAATTTTCCTCAACTTCATCAACTTTCTATTAAACTTTTCAAAAAAAAATTAGCTATCATATTTTTTTTATTTCCAAGAGCTCTTTTTTTCCCTCTATTTGTTCATTTTTCACAACAGCCTTTCTTGTTTGGATGGAATATCTTTTCTATTTTTTTTTTTTTGTTTGTTTTGAGACAGAGTCTCACTCTGTTGCCTGGGCTAGAGTGCCGTGGCGTCAGCCTAGCTCACAGCAACCTCAGACTCCTGGGCTCAAGTGATCCTTCTGCCTCAGCCTCCTGAGTAGCTGGGACTATAGGCATGAGCCACCATGCCCGGCTAATTTTTTCTATATATTTTTAGCTGTCCAATTAATTTCTTTCTATTTTTGATAGAGATGGAGTCTCACTCTTGCTCAGGCTGGTCTCGAACTCCTGAGCTGAAATGATCCACCTGCCTTGGACTCCCAGAGCACTAGGATTACAGACGTGAGCCACTGTGCCCGGCCGGAATATCTTTTCTTATCTATTTGAGAACACTAATAATATTTTTAATACTTTTAATTCCTACATTAACTCTGTTTCTTTTTTTCTCTTTTGATTTCATTCGTTCATGTCAGAGACTCTTCTCAAGTAGCTGGTAATATGTTTATATTCAAAAGTGAAGTGTTATGATTGGGTGCTCTGAGATCATGGATGGGACTTTTCTCTAAATTTCACCATAGGGTGATTGGGAAGTGAATCACTGATTCATTGAAGAACTCCCAAATGTCATTATCTATGGGTCTTTTCTATTCAGAGGGAAATCTGAATCTCCTGCCAGAGTGTGTATAGGTAAGGAGAGTGCATAGGTAAGGGGAATTCTGGAAAGAGAATGGGGAAGGGGCACTGAAGAGTCCACAGTAGACTTCTGCCCATCCCTTGCTTCATCTCTGCTTTTCTCTTGCCCTGCTCCCCAGATATGGTTACTCCAAAGAATAACCCCCCAACTTCCTTCCAGGATACAGGGAAGGGGCACTGTGTGGATGCACACAGACTTGATGGGTTCAACCATGCTATGGGCAGACTTTCCACAAATGCCTTTTCCACAGTGAGCTTTGCTCTCACCTTCCTCTTGGAATACTCATTGCTTATGGGCACTGAACAACTCAAGAGTTTCTGCAGGGTGAGTGAGCAGCTCTGTTCCTACTTGTCTTCAAGCACTTGGCTTTCCCTTTTCTTCATTCTGCCAAGGTCATTACCATTCTTCCATCCATGTCTCACCTTCCAAAAATGTGTTGAGAACATTTATGGCAAATGGCCTCTCATTCTCTTTGGCCTTGTCTATCAATTTGTTTTTAAAAACTCCTTGACTGTCATTTTAATAAGATTTGGGTAGGAAGTAAAAATAGTCATGGTCAATTCTACTATTTTTAACTGGAAGTTTCCTTTAGAAACTTTAAATCCTTATTGGATTTTAGACCCATGTACTTTACTCTTGGGTGAATCCTTGCTTTTTACTAAGTGAAATATTAAGCAATCTAGAAAAATAATAAATTTCATTCTATTTTTCATAGCCTATTTATGCTTATTTAAATGCAATTCTAATAATCTTGGCTGTTTAGTTTCAAGCTTTTAGTAGACTAAAAGCAACATTTTAGTAGAAAGATGTAGATGCGGCTAGAGTGATGCATCTTGATCTCATGAGGAAGAGAAAGGCGACAGAAAACTTACAACTAGTTCAAAGAACACATAATAGCACAACAGTTTCTGTCAGTACAAACAGTCCTGCACATTTCAAAATGTGTTGCTACATTAAAGTGTAATTCAGATGCCGTCCCCCATTACAAAATCTTCAATGGCTCTCCGTTGTTTGCAGATACTAGTTCCACACTCTCTCACTGTTCTATTGCCAAACATGACCTGTGGTTCCAGTGAAACAGCGTGCTCTGTTTCACACCTGTGAATTTCTGTTTTAGACCTGTGAACTCCTTAGCATGGCACACCATTTCTTACCATCACCAGCCATCCTTCAAGACCCACTGGAATCCTATCGTGTGCTCTCCCACCCCTCTCTCATTGTGTTCTTACGGTACTTGTTTAGATTTATATAATGGAACTTGTTTTTTGCCAGGAATTTTAAAATTACGCATCTGCCTTTTCTCTCCAATTGGATCATAAACACTGACTAGCAAGTGCCATTCCTCTTGGCATAATGCCTTGCCTGTGAATGTACCTAAATAAATGCATGTTGAATCCTATTGAAAATAAAATTGATGTTTAACTTGACAATCCTTAGTCCTCAAGGAAAGGTTAAATTGGAATCTGTACAATCTGTTGAGGAAGAAGATAAGTGTGTGATGCATTTTAAAATAATAAAAATAATAAAAAATAATAAAAATAGTAAAAGTGAAACAAGAAATACATTTTTATAATGTGTAAAGGACATAATACCTTTAACTTATCATAAAATGTATTTTTTGTTGCTAGAACAATGAGGCATTATTTTTCACATGAGCAGCAATTCTATTACACCACCAAGCTGTGTAAGTTTGAACTTCATAGCTTAGGTGTGAAACATCAACTATGTCTTTTTAAAAGGAGGCAGTTTAAAGAGACAGGTGGAAAAAAATGTGAATATTTTTATTTCAGTGTATTTTGGAGAGAGTGGCTCTGTGTTCCTTGACATAACTGACTTGGTTCCAGAATGTTTGGACTCAAATCCTTTCTTGCTATTGACTCATGTTGCAATTTCCAAGATGCTTTTATCTTTGCTCTAGATTGATCTTTAATCGGGTGTGACTTCTGACACATTTGCTTTAAATTTTTCTCTCCTCCCCTGTCAAGTAGTTAATGATCTCAAAATATCACACTTGATTCTGCAGATTTCCCAGAGAGTCAAGCGTGGGTAGAACAACAAAACAGATTTAAAAATTCAGGCCATTTTATTGGTAATTTCTACACATACGCGCCAGGCTAGCTGCTTGGGCATGTGACCCATGGGCAGTGGCACAGGGCCTGTGCACAGAAGGGCCTCATGCCTGGTGGAATGCTCTGCTGTTGCTGTCTTAACATTCTTAATAATTTTATCTTTTAACTTGTGTTAGTGAAGTCTGATGGGGAAATGGAGCATGTGCATGAGCAGAAGAGTTGTGTACGATATATGAATTTGTGTGTCTGCTGTTCTTTGCTGCACATTTGCATATAGTGTTCATGATGGGCCATGAGCACAGAATTCTGGTGACATGTAGGAGTTCAGCAAGACTCAAAGCATGTTATGTCTACAACATACAAAGTAAGCTGTAGCCCTGGAAGGTCACACTTTCCATTCAAATCAAAACTTTCTGTGAATGCAAAAAGAAGAAAATGGCACTGAATGAAACATGAATGATTAAGAAACCTTACCATATCCTATATTAGCCAGCCATGTATGCTGAAAATGACATAGAAAGAAAGACAGGACAATCTATAGTTCTTTTTTCTCTTAGTCCTTCCTTATTCATCACTAATCCCAAAAGAGAGAATGTTGATAGAGTGTGAATGTATGAAGAAGTAAAATAAAAACAGCCAAGTTAGTTTTGTGCAGTATTCCCATTGTTCTATTAAGAATGAAATATGTATGCATACAAGAGCTATAAATACAAACTGTGTCATTGTGGTGATTCCTCACACAAGTTAAAAGCTCTTATATTTGCATTTAAAACTGGCATTGCACAATATAATGATAAAATTGATGCTAATAATTTAAAATTGTACTTAATTTTTCCTTACTTAGAACATTAAACAGCAAATTAAAAAAACACCACGACAAGTCAAGAGGGGGATCGCGGAAGAGAGGAAAAGTTTTATATTTTAGTACCTTTAACGGCATTTTTTTCTCTGCTTTTTGAATAAGAGCTCCACATTTTCATTTTGCACCGGGCCCCAAAATTACATAGTTGGTCCTGCTTGCAAGTATGGACTTTAATAGACAAAAATCACGTTTGCGTTTGTACAAGTATGAAGTAACTAATCTCTATTTCCAAAACTACAAAGAACTTTGCCATCAATTTCCATGAAGGAATGAAACTTTTTGTGGTCTCCAGGGACACAGGCAATGCATACCCTATGATGGCCACAGCCTGAAGGAAGAAGTTACATCAGGAATTATTTGAGGATCAGACAATTTATGGTCATTTCTGCAGTGGGACCAGAACATTGACACATGTTCCAGCCTCATTATATTCAATGAGTCAGCCGACCCATTTGCACCCTGACCCAAACCAACCCCAGCTGAAGACCAAAGAGCTTTCATTCATTCACAAATATGTATTGTCACAGGATATTGCATGGTGATCAAGAGAGTCACAGTACTTGTCTTTGTGGAATTCACAGATCAGGGTCATGGAATGTAACAAAAAAGGGAGTAAAGTAAAAACAAAACAAAACAGAACAACTTGAAAGCACTCTGGGGTTTCCTGTTATGGGAATTTGTATTAGTCACCAGGACTGTTTAAATGAAAGTGACAAAAAGACAAAACCAAACAGAAAAACCCTTCTTAACCTGGCTTAAGCAAAAATGAAGTATATGTTCATTTAACCCAAATCACATGAACTGTGAGTGGAGCAGAGGTGATTCTCCAAAAGAAAACAGAGGCCCTTTTACCAAAAAGGGGGCCTGGGTGCCTCACTACAGAAAAGTTTAATAAATCTTTGGATGATGTGAAGAATCACCTCTGTTTTATTGGAATATGTA
This sequence comes from Avahi laniger, assembly GCA_963575035.1. Classification (NCBI taxonomy): domain Eukaryota; kingdom Metazoa; phylum Chordata; class Mammalia; order Primates; family Indriidae; genus Avahi; species Avahi laniger. The sequence continues at coordinate 14,021 of CAUYSK010099993.1, forward strand.
CTTTAAACTGTTGGTATGATAACTTTTCTTAAAGCAGGAAACTCCTGGATTTTCTTGTTAATGTGAGCTATGTTTTAAATCTGGAGGACATCACCTCTAGTTTTTTGGGAGTGTCTACCTGAGACTTGGGTAAAATGTCTTGGAATACTAAAAGCTGTTCAATAACCCAAACAATGGAAAGTGGAAACAGAGGATCGAGGAAACGGTGTAATGATTAAACAGAGGGAACAAACATAAGGAATTAGAAAATATTCTAAATTAAACAAAAATGAAAATACAATATATCAAAATTGTAGAATACAGATAAAGCAGTACTTAGAGGGAAATCTAAAACATTAAATGCGTATATTCATAAACAAGAAATATCTCAAACCAATTTAAGCTTCAGCCTTAAGAAACTAGAAAAAAAGCAAAGCAAAACAAACTTAAAGTAACCACAAGTAGGGAAATCATATAGATATGATTGAAAATTGATAACATTGAAAACAGAAAAATAATAGAGTAAATCCATTAAACCAAAAGCTGGTTCTTTGAAAAGATCAATTAAGTTTATAAATTCTAGCAAGAATGACAAAGAAACAAGAGAGGGAAGACAAAAATTACCCACATCAGGAATAAAAGATACAAAGCCCACAAACATTAGAAAGGTAATAAAAGAATACTATGGACAATTCAATGCATATAAATTCTACAACCTAGATGAAATAAAGCCATTCCTCAAAAACCACAAGCTACCCAAACTCACCCAAGATAAAATGAATGCATGAATAGTCCTATAACTATTAAAGAAATTGAATCCATAGGTTAAAAGCTTCCACAAAAGGAAATCTCATGTTCAGATAGTTTCACTGGCATATTCTACTAAACATTTATAATACTAGTTCTAGTTCTACATGATCTCCTCCAGGAAATAGAGGAAGAGCCAACCCTCTTTAATTCACTTTATGAGGCTGGTATTATCCTGATACCAAAATTAAAGACACTACAAGAAATGAAAACTACAGATTAATATTCCTCATGAATGGAGATGTAAAAATCCACAACATAATATCAGAAAGACAAATATAGCAATGCATAAAACCAACTGAGGCTTATCCAGAAAATACAAGGCTGATTCACTATTCAAAAATCAATCAATATAATTCAGCATATTAATACTTGAAAGAATAAAAACCACATGATAGATACAGAAAAAGCATTTGCCAAAATTTAACATCTATTCATGATAAAAACTTTCAACAAACAAGGAATAACATGAACATCCTCAACTTGAGAATGATATTTCACAAAAATCCCTGCAGCTAACATCATACTTACTGGTTTAAGACTGAATGCTTCCTTTTTAAGATTGAGAAGAAAGCAGGGATGTCTACCCTTATTGTTTCTATTCTCCATTATACTGGAAGTCTTAGCCATTGCAACTGCAAGAATAAGAAATAAAAGGCATGCCAACTGTATAGGAAAAAAAACAAAACTATCTCTAATTGCAGATGACAGGATTGTCTATGCAGAAAATCCCAGGGAATCTTTAAGAAAAACCTCCTAGGACTAATAAGTGAGTTTAACAAGGTTACAGAATACAAGGTAAACACATTTAAAACCAGTTGTTTTTCTATATACAAGCAATGAGCAATTGAAACTAAAATTAAAAAAAAAAACAAAAGAATAATTATTGCATTAGTTTGCTAGGGCTATCATAACAAACTACCACATACTGGGTGGCTTAAACAACAGAAATTTATTTTCTCACAGTTCTGGAGTCTAAAAGTCTGAGATCAAGATTTTGGCAGGGTTGACTTCTTCTGAGTGCCCTCTCCTTGGCTTGTAGATGGCTGTCTTCTCCCTGTGTCTTCACATGTTTTTCTCTCTGTGTGTGTTTGTATACTAATCTCCTCTTCTCATAAGGACAGCAGTTGTATTGGATTAGGGCCCACCCTAATGTCTTCATTTTACCTGAATTACCTCTTTATGGACCCTATCTCCAAATATAGTCACATTCTGAGGTACTGGATAATACGACTTAAACATATAAATTTTGCTGGGCTGGGGGGCACAACTGAGCCTATGATAATTATTAACAATAGGTCCCAAAATTAATACTTAAGTTACAAATCTAACGAAACATATGCCAGATCCTTATGCTGAAGGCTACAAGTATTGATGAAAGAAATCAAAGAAATCTTAAATAAAGGGGCAACATACCATGTTCATGGATTCTAAGACTCAATGTAGTAAAATGTGACTTTTACCCAAATTGACTTATAAATTTAATGCGATTTTAATCCAAATGCCATTAGGATTTTTTGTAGATAAGGACAAACTGATTCTAAAAGTCATGTGGAAAATTAAAGGAACTAGAATAGCCAAACAATTCTGAACAATAATATATTTGGTGAATTCACCCTAATTTAATGACTTACCCTGAAGCTACAGTAATCAAGACAATTGGGAAAAAGGGTAGACTTACAGAGAAAAAAACCAAAAAACAAAAAAGAACAACAACCCAGAATAGAGCATCCAGAAATAGACCCACACAAATATGGTGAACTGTTTTTTGACAAAAGGTCAAAGAACATTGAAAGGAGAAAGAATAGTTTTTTCTGACTAATGGTGTTGGAGTAATTGGACCTGGTAGGCAAGAAATTGAGACTTGACTTAAACCTCACACTTTGCACAAAAGTTGACTCAAGATGAATCATGAATCTAAATATAAAATGTAAAAATATAAAACTTTTAAATGAAAAGAAAGGAGAAAAATCTTCCTGCCCTGGGGTTTGACAAAGAGGTATTAGACATGACACCAAAAGCACAATAGACAAAAAAAAAAATTGATAAATTCAAATCCATCAAAATTAATAATATTTTGCTTTGAGAAAGACACTCTTAAGAAAATGAAAATAAAAGGTACCTTCTGAGAGAAAATATTTGAAAATTACATTTCTGACAACCTGCATCCACAGTATATAAAGAACTCTTAAAAGTCATCAGTAAGAAAACAACTCAATTTAAAAAATGAGCAAAAGACTTGAACAGACATTTCATCAAAGAGGATATACAGAAGACAAATAAATACATGAAAAGATGCTCAATGTCATTAACCATTAAAGAAATTCAAACTAACAACATGATGAGATACCACTATATACCTACTAGAATGGCTAAAATAAAAAATATTGGTATACCAGGTGTTGGTGAGGATGTGCAGCAACTGGAATACTCATACATTGCTGATGGGAATTCAAAATGGTTCAGCCACTCTGAAAAATCATTTGGTAGTTTCTTAAACAGTAAAACATGTTCTTACCATAAGACCCAGCTATCCTACTCTACAGAAATCAAATCTTATATGCACACAAAACCTGTATGTAAATGTTTATAGCAGATCTTTCCGTAATTTCCCAAAATGTACAAACAACTTAAATGTCCATTAGTGGGTGAATGGATAAACAAACTCTGGTACATCCAGTGGAGTGTTACTAAGCAATAAAAAAGAATGAACTACTGACACATACACCAATTTGGATGAATCTCAAAGGCATTATGTTGAGTGAAAGAAACCAGTCAGAAAAGGTAACACATTGTATGCTTCCAGTTACATGACATTTCAAAAAGACAAAATTGTAGTGATGGAAAATAGATCGGTAGTTACCAGGAATCAGGAAGGTGAGAGTAGAGGATGTGATTACAAAGAGGTAGTAAGATAGGACGACCTCTTTGTAGCAACCTCTTTGTAAGCACTTCTTTTTTGATGATTGATGGAAGCCTCCATTTTGAAATGCTAGAACTAAAGAATGGTATTTTTTCTTTCAAGGTGAATGTTAAATACTTTCCTTTTGAAAATTTCTGTTAATAATCAGTTCTTGGAATAGTTAATGGCATATATAAGAAAAATCAGGTTCAAATTGATGAACCTATTTTATCAAATGGGTACTATGAATGAATGGATATTACCCACATTTCACAGTTTTGGTACAGGTGGGATTCATTGAAAATCTGATCATTCAGAATCCGACTTTCCTCTGAAAGGAGTTTTGTCTTCTGAAGGGAGCAGAAGGGTTTTGCACAAACCCATAGTCAGATCTCTGGGGACAACCGAATAACTCTCCCAGGAAACAGGTTGGAAAGGGATGAATGTTATAATCTTCCTGATTACCCAGGGCTTAGAAATCGTGTTCCTTCTCATGACGTCTAATCACAACTCTCTTCTGCCTTGCTTGGGTATCAAAGAGACATTTCCTCCCCATTTTATTTATGAAGACAAATATTGGGAAAGCAAGCATGCAAGAACTCTAAACATCTAAACATCTTAAACACAAGGTCAACATGTGTTGCAACTTTTCTTGCCGAATACAAATGTGCAAGCTTTTCAGAAGGGATCTGAGACCTCAGGTCCTTAAGATTTTGCTTAAGAACAAAAGATAATAGTCTCAGTTGTGGTAGCACATGTGTTTCCCAAGAGAAGGGAGACTTTCCAGGGCCACCCGCCATTTGTCAGGCTGTCCTGTGGGCACCCCCTGGTGGCCAGTTAGGTTGAGTGGCTCTCTTTGTTCCTTGCTTCCAAGAGCTCCCTGCTGGAACACTGCGTATAAAACAAACAGAAACATTCTGATTTGTTTCTTTGGAACAACAATAAAGAAATCGCTGCACTAAGAGGAGAAGGAGCAGGAAAGAAACAAAATATTTTCTGATCAAAAGATGATAAATGTCATCGGAGCTAGGAATCCTTGTATTTTACTTCAGCTGTATGAGCAAGTCTCTTTGCCTCCCTGTGCTTTAATTTTCTCACCTGGAAAATAAGGAACTTAAATTGCGTTAAATTTCTAAGAGTGCTTCCAGCTTTAAACTCATCTGCTATCTAATAATATGTTTAGTAGGTGCTTTCTGCTTTCTGCGGTGATGTTGGATGCCATTTCTGCCACCTGGCATGACAGTAACCATAAAAAGAGATTGTACATGAGAAATTGAAGAACAACGTGAAGATAACCTTGTAGCCATCACCTTGCTTTCTATCTTCCAGCCATTTCTACCTGTGCCAGTGCAAGCTTCCTTAGTATTTGAAATAGATGAACATGATTAGGGCATAATTAACTTCTTCCAAAAGGCTCTCATTCAGTCATGATTAAGACCTGCTAGTTTTCAGTGAGGAGGATGTAAATTTAAATCCTATGCCACTGCCAAAAAATGTGGACAAGATCCCTTTTTCTTCACCTTTGGGTCCGTTCCATGATTTTAAAGCTTCACGAGTCCTGGAGCCAGAAGTTGTATTTAAAAAATATACCTCACATTTAGTTAGATCTTGAAGCAAGACAAGGTGATCAATCCCTACAACCCCCTGTATATTTTTTTAACAAGTTGATTCCTTGCTGTCATCTTCCATTTCCTTACCTGTGAGCTGGGGCTATGAAAGCCAGAGAATACCCATGAGGACACACTTTGTAAACAGCCACACAAAGCATTAACAAGTGTTATTGAAGTTGATTTCACAGATAGGTCCTGGGCTTAGAACCTGAAAGTTCCAATGTTTTCCTACAGGCCATCAAACAGTTACTTCACATGATTCTTGGATTATACTAATTCCTTTCCAGTGCAAGTTCTTAGTAGAAGGGAACAGCTAACGTTTCTTGAGAAACACACATCCTTAAAGTAACTAACTGACCAAACAGAAACCCAGAAAGGCTCACAAGAAATAATGTATTTCTTGTCGGTTTGGCTATTAAAAAAACTTCTATTCAGAGGAAAGGACAGAAAAAGAGTAATTCTCCCATAAAGAAGCTTTCATTTCAAAATTGCTAGGCTTGAATAACAAGATTTTTTTCAAGGTGAATGCAAAGTACTCTCCTTTTAAAAATTTCTTTAAATAACCAACTCTGGTAGTAGTCCATGGCATGTATAAGAAAAATCAGGTCCAAACGGATGAACGCAGTTTATCAAATAAGAATTATAATCACAAGGTTGTTGTAAAGATTGATGAGATAATATATATTGCCTAACAAAGTAATTGACCAAGAAGACTTAGCTTCTGATATGAATAGTACCATACTGAGGCATGTGTCCGTGTTTTGGTAGATACTGGTTTTGATGGAATATAAGCTGCACTGAGAGAGAAAGACTGTTGAGCTCTGGGTGGGGTGAATCCTAGTTCAATAGTCTTTTTTCTGGGAAGGTGAGCTTTGTAGTGTGATTCCAACTTTCCCACTTTGTTGCCCTTGAGTATTTCTGAGAAGTGACCTCCTTCCCTCTGGACCAGTCTACAGTCTCCTCAGCCCCTGTCTTTTCTTCATCCTGTTTCTTCAGCATGTCTCTCCTGCTTTACACGAACGTACCCCACCCAACCCTACCCACCATCTCTCCCTTTGGACCAAGGAATATTTGGGGACTATAGCTCTGCTCTCTTGCCTTCCTCTGTTCCACATCACTGTCCAATTGCTCTCCCTTAGTGCCTGCTTTTCCTCCCAGATGTCATGCCACCATGCCTGGCAGGTTTGGGAAAACATCTGTGACAAGTGGCTCTGTACTGTTCCCCCTCGAGACTCCTTTGCTCCCAGGGAAATAGTGGGTGGTGGGGAATCTATGCACAAAAGCGAAATGGTGGTGCCTTCCCCAAGAGTGCTCTGGAAAGCCAGGAAGGACCGTGGCGTTTTCTGCCTTGCTTTGTCAATGTGTCTCATCCTACAGTAATCCGAGGGACTCTTTTCATCCCAGGGTTTTATTCCAAATGGAATGTTAAGAGGGTTCAGATGCTGAGAGACGGGTCAGGGCGGTGGGGGTGGGGAGAGGTGTGAGCTTGTCCAGATCTGTGGCTTTGCCAGGACTGTTTTTAAGTCGACACAGTGCTAAATAAAAAGCCCCTTGCTTTGATCTCAGGGACTTCCTGGGTAGACTGTCTGATTAGATAAAGATCACGTATCCCTGCCACCCCCCCCCCGCCCCCATCCTTTAGGAAGTAATCTAAGCTTTGCAGTTATTCCTGTCTCCTTCTCAAAGTCTGTCTCTGTCTCACTGGGTCCCTCCCTAGGTCTTGGACTTTCCTTCTGTTTGAGCAGGAAAAGGGAGCCTGAGAAAATAGGATACTTCTTCCTCTTTGTAATTCTTCTTCAGTTGTTTAGAAACAAAGCCAAAGCTTTGTTTGAGAGCCTCATATGGACCTCGTCTGGTGCTGGGCATCAAAGGGGATTGATCTCTGTTTGCAACATGGTCAGCTGCTGAGATGCTATGAAGCAAGTGAGTTGGCAGGTGGAGGATTTGGAGAGAGAAATAGAGTCAGAGCCTGCACTGGGTCCATCAGCCAAGAAAACGGCCAGGGAAGGAGGGTGCGGGGTTGCCTCTTTTTTTTAGAGCAACGTGTAACTCTTTAAGCTAGGTCTGGACACCCAGGAGATGCATCACAAACTGTCTTTGATGATGGTGAGCTGACTCACTCTTGGGAGTGGAGCAATTTTAAGAAATGCTTGAACCTAAAGAGCTGCCAAATTGGAAATCATCTAGGCTAGGCTACAGCTTTTCAGCTCTGTTAAGGAGGAGAATCTCTTTATGACATTATAAAATGACTTTGCAAAAGGGTGCTTATACTTTTAATATTATATTTCAGGGCTGTCTTCTTAGGACAGGGGCATCTGTTTGTTGTCTGTGGCGAATGTATCTTGCTCCGGCTCTGTGAACCTATATCTTGCTCTTACTCTGTAAACCTATCTTGTCCCTCCTCAATAAACTTTATTTTACTCTTGCCTTGAAAAAAAATTTTTTATTTTATTTAACACTCTGTGCCAATCACTATTCTAAGTGATATACCACGATTTACATAATATAAATGTGAAATCGTTAATTCTTCATCACAACCCCATGAACGACAGTACCATTACTAACCATATTTTACAAAGGAGGAAACTAAGGCACAGAGAAGTTAAGTACCTTGCTCAAGGTCACACAGCTAGCACATGGCCAATGAGAGATGCAAACCAGGCAGATTTAAACTAGCCCAAAAAACTGACTCTGCTGCTTCTCCCTGCTCTACACATACTTAGAAATTCACCAAGAAAATGCACATGGAAAGAAAAGATATGAATTCAATAATATATTTAATATTTATATACACATGAAAAATAGTTACGCATTTATGTGAGAGGCCATTGAACGTAGCAGCTCATTCATCAGTTTCACAAACATTTCTTTGAGAGCCCACTGTGCCTGCCAGGCTCCGGGCTAGGAGCTTGGGATCAAGTTAAAGAAAACACTCCAAGGCTCTGTGCTCAGGCTGAGGCTTCCAGGCAACAGGCCTGGGCTGAGAGGGTTTTAGACGCTTGTGGGGGCAGAATTCTGGAACATCCCGGAGCATATCTCTCTTTGGATGCAAGCTGCAATTGCCACTTACCTGGAAAGAAAAAGCCCTGCTGGGGGCGGCAGGCTGTGGTGGGCTTTTGGTCTGACCTCACTCAACATAAAAATTTTGACTACAGTTCCCAGTCAGGATTCATATGATTTAGCCCCCTGTGGAAGAAATTGCTAGTTTTGTTTCCAGAATCTTCTTTATTGTCATAAAAATCCTTATTTTTTTTACCTGGGGCACATGGCTACCCCAGATAACGATGATTTTTCTCATCATCTCTTACAACTAGTTGTGGCCATATTATCAAGTTCTGTTCAATGGGATGCAAAGAGAAATGGTGCCTTAACTTCTGGGAAGTCCTTTCCCACTCCTTCTTTTATGCTGGCTGGAATATGAATGTGATGGCTGGAGCTTGAGCAGTCATCTTAGACCATGAAATAGAAGTTGCCTGAAGAGAAATACGGAGCAGTGAGAATTGAAGGAACCCAAATCCCATACCTACCTGGGAGTATCAATCTCTAGACTCTCTCTTCATTAGAGAGCAATAAACTTCTATCTCACTTAAGCCATAGTTACCTATTTTTCTCTCACCTACCGTAGCCAAACTTAATCCTAATTGATATAGCATCCCTTTTTAATAGAATTTGATATGATTTTATGAATTTGGGTAGGTTTTTCTAAAAGCGCCTAGTATCTGTCCAATATACTTACTTACTTTCTCTTTAAAATAACCAGAGTTAAGTTCTCTTGTTTTCAGCCTGGAGCCCTGCTGGTACTGTTTATCACTAAGTTCTGCCCTTGGGTTTGCAAACAGAGGAGGATGCCAGTGCTTTTAGGGTTAACATAACTCCTCAAATGCAAAGCTCATGCACCACACAGAACTCTGCTAAGATGTCTGAACTCTTGGGAATTTAGGAAGTATTTTGCTCACCTCATTCTCTACCACCCTTTCCATGGATTTCCAGGGAAAAGGACAAGATGCTGGGCTCTTCCAGGGCCGCGAGCCCCTCAGCAGTGCTGTGGGCGGGAGTGGGGGCTCTCACCGCAGGGCATGGTTAACGGGGCCAGCGGTCTTGGTTATTGGTCACTTCCCGTAGGAGGGGAACTTGGGGTTCCTTTCTCCACAACTCCACCTGCTGTCCCCAGCCTCTGACTCTGTGGTCTGGGGTCACCTCCTGAAAGCAGGCTGGGCAGACTCTCAAGGCCCCAATCCTTAGATGGGGTTTCCAGAGTTACCTTTGCTTTCTTCTTTCTGTGTGGTGCCAGGAGTGCCGGCCTCCTCCCTGTTTACTGTTAATAGGAGAGCTCTGCACGGTCTCTGTGGGATCTGTGCGTTCAGAGAGCTTCCTTGCTTCAACCACGCTCCAGCCATGGCCAGGTGCCCTACGGCTACTGCCCCAGAGATGAGAAGGTTGCCTGAGTGTCCTTGGGTCTCTCTCACTCTGTGTGTGTGTGTGTGTGTGTGTGTGTGTGTGTGTGTGTGGTGGGGCAGGGTTAACTTGCATTAATCTTTGAATTGATTACTTTTAATTAATCTTTGAATTCATTACTTCTCCCTGTAGCCAAAACCTAACCCCATTCACATCTTCAGGCATCATAGCAACCTTAGAACTCTGAAAACCGATCTTTTTTGTTGTTCATTTTGGCAAAGAAAGGAGATGGAGTGTGGAACATACTTTTTCAAGTGTCCATTTCGCCTTTCTCTTTTTCCTTTCATTCTCTCTTTTCTCTAATCTGGGCCTTATCTAGCTCTCTTCTCTTGCTCTCTGGCGACTGTTCCCTGGTAGGATTAAGTCAGGATCATTCCTTGACCCTTGGCCTTTGTGAACGCAGACACGATGTGGCTCAACTGCCCTTGGTGTGTGCCTGGGCTCAGTCTTGTGTAACTTCCAGCTTCTGACTAGAAGTAAAAACACCTGGCGTGCTGGGCTCACGTGACCAGAAGATGTGCATTCGAGTTTGTGCCGCAGAAGCCAACAGTTGCTCGTAGTCTAGTGTTCTTACCCTATTTGATTTTCCGCAATTAGTATTTTTTTTCCTATCTAATATTCACTTTTTTTTTTTTAAGGAAAATAGACCTTATTTTTTTAAGAGCAGTTTTAGGTTCATAATAAAATTGAGCAGAAGATACAGAGATTTCCCACATATTTCCCGCCCCTAGAGATACAAAGCTTCCCCCACTGTCAATGTTCTCTACCAGAGCGGTACGTTTGTTACAACTGATGAGCCTACACTGACACGTCATCACCACCCAGAGTCCCTAGTTTAAATAATGGTTCACTGTTGCTGTTGTACAGTTCTGTGGGTTTGGACATATGTATAATGATCTGCCATTATAGTATCCTATAGAGTAGTTTCACTGCCTTAAAAATGCCCTGTGCTCTGCTTATTCATTCCTCTTTTCAAAACCCCTGGTAACCACTGATCTTTTTATTGTCTGCATGGTTTTGCTTTTTCCAAAATGTCATATAGTTGGAATCACACAGGATGTAAACCTCTTCAGACTGGCTTCTTTCACTTGGTAATATACATTTAAGCTTCCTCTATGACTTCATATGGCTTGGTAGCACATTTCTTTTTGGTATTGAATAATTTTTCAGTGTCTGGATGTACCACAGTTTATTCATTCACTTGTGGAAGGGCATCTTGCTTGCTTCTGAGTTTTGCTAATTATGAATAAAGCTGCTATAAACATCCATGTGCAAGTTTTTGTAAAGACATAAGTTTGCAACTTCTTTGGGTAAATACCAAGAAGCACGATTATTGGATTCTATGGTAAAAGTATGTTTAGTTTTGTAATAAACCACCAAATTGTCTTTCAAAGTCTGTGTACCATTTTGAATTCTCACCAGAAATTCATGAGAGTTCTTGTTGCTTCACATCCTTGCCAGAATTTGGTGTTGTCAGTGTTCTGGATTTTGGCCATTCTGATAGGTGTGTTGTAGTATGTCATTATTGTTTTAATTTGCATTTCTCTGATGACATACGATATGGAACATTATATGCTTATTTGACATCTGTATATCTTCTTTGGTGAGGTGTCTGTTACAGTTTTTGGCTCATTTTTAAAATCAGGTTGTGTTCTTATTGTTGAGTTTTAAGAGTTCTTTGTATATTTTGGATAACAGTCCTTTATCTGATATATGTCTTTGGCAAATATTTTCTCCGAGTCTGGGGTTTATCTTTGTATTCTCTTGACAGTGTCTTTCACAGAACAGAAACTTTTAATTTTAATGAAGTCCAGCTTATCAATATTTTTTTTCATGGATTGTGCCTTTGGTGTTGCATTTAAAAAGTCACCGCCAAACTCAAGGTCATCTAGATCTTTCTCCTGTGTTATCCTGTAAGAGTTTTATAGTTTTGTGTTCCATGTTTAGGTCTATAATCCATTTTGAGTTAATTTATGTGAAAGGTGTAAAGTTTTTTCCAGATTAACTTATTCACTTTCTTTTTTTTTTGCATATGGATGCCCTCTTGTTACAACACCATTTATTAGAAGGACTATCTTTTCTCCATTGTGCTGTCTTTTCTCTTTGGCAAAGATCAATTGATGATTATATCTTTATGGGTCTATTCTTAGGCTCTGTATTCTGTACCATTGATCTATTTGCCTATTCTTTTGCCAATACCACAATATTTTGATTACTGTAGCTTTATATTATGTCTTGTAGTCAGGTATTTATGAGTCCTCCGACGTTGTTCTTTTCCTTTAATATTGTGTTGGCTATTCTGGATCTTTTGCCTAACATATAAACTTTAGAATTAGTTTGTTGATGTCCACAAAATACCTTGCTGGGATTTTGATTGGGATTGCATTGAATCTATAGATTAAGTTGCGAAGAACTGACATCTTGACAGTATGGAGTCTTCCTAACATGGAATATCTCTCCATTTATCTAGTTATTTGATTTCTTTCATCAGAATTCTGTAATCTTCCTCCTATAGATCTTGTATATATTTTGTTAGATCTATATCTAAGTATTTCATTTTTGGGAGGTATTAATATAAATGCTATTGTGTTTTTAATTTCAAATTCCCCTTTTTCATTGCTAATATATAGCAAAGTGGTTGACTGTTGTGTACTAACCTTGTATCCTGCAAGCCTGCAGTAATTGCTTATTAGTTCTAGGAATTTTTTTGTTGATTGTTTTAGATTTTCTACATAGACAACCATGCCTTCTGTTGATGGACAACTTTGTTCTTTCTCAATCTGTATATGTTTAATTTCCTTTTCTTGTTTTATTGCATTAACTAGGACTTCTAGTATGATGTTGAAAAGAAGTGGTGGTGAGAGGGTATATCCTTGTTTTGTGCCTGATCTTAGTGGGAAAGCTTTGAGTTTCTCATCATTAAGTCTGATGGTCCAGAATGTGGTCTATCTTGGTGAATGGTTCGTACAAGCTGGAGAAAAATTTGTATTCTGCTTTTTTTGGATGAAGTAGTCTATAGATGTCCATTAAATCCAGTTGATTAATGGTGTTGTTGAGTTTAACTGTATCCTCACTGATTTTCTCCCTGCTGGATTTGTCCATTTCTGATAGAGGGATGTTGAAATCTACAATGACAATAGTAGATTCATCTATGTCTCCTTGCAATTCTATCAGTTTATCATCAGCATCATAATGTATTTTGATGCTCTGTTGTTAGGTGCATAAATGTTAAGGATAGTTATGTCTTCCTGGAGAACTGAACCCTTTATTATTATATAAAACACCTTTTTACTCCTGATAACTTTCCTTGGTGTGAAATATGCTCTGTCTGAAACTAATGTAGCTACTTCTTTCTTTTGATTTAGTATGGTATGTATTTCTTCATGCATTTAATTTTCTATATGTTTCTTGATAATTTAAGTGGATTTCTTGTAGACAACATACAATTATATGGGTCTTGTTCTTGATCCATTCTGACAATATCTGTTTTTAAATGCTTTTGTGTATGTATGCTATACTCCACAATAAAAATAAATAAATCTAAAAAAAATTAGTACATTTATACCATTGATGTTCAAAGTGATTATGAGTATAATTAGATTAATATCTACCATACTTGCTGCTGTTTTCTATTTTTTGCCCTTGTTGTTTGTTCCTATGTTTGCCTTGTACTCTTTTTCTGCCTTTTGTGGTTTTAACTAAGCATTTTATATGATTCTATTTTCTCACTTTTATTAGCACATTAGTTATACTTCTTTTTCAAATGTTTTAAGTGGTTGTCCTAGAGTTTGCAATGTATACTTACAACTAATCCAAGTCCACTTTCAAGTGTCAATATATGATTTCACAGGTAGTGTGAGTACCTTATAATAACAAAATAATCCTAATTCTTTTCTCCTACCCCTTGTATTATTGCTGTCATTCATTTTACTTATACATAAGCATACATATAAAAATATATATACATAATTGAATACATTATTGTTATTATTTTAAGCAACCTGTTTTATGTTCAATCAATCAAGAATAAAAAAAATAAAAGCTTTTATTTTACCTTTACTTATTCCTTTTCTGATGTTCCTTCTTTATGGAGATCTGAGTTTTTGAACTTTATCATTTTCCTTCTCTCTAAAGAATTTCTTTTAACATTTCATGCAAGGCGGGTCTACTGGCAATAAATTCCCTCAATTTTTGTTTGTCTGAAAAGAGTCTTTATTTCTACTTTACTTCTGAGGGATAATTTCACAGGGCACATAATTCTAAGTTGGTGTTTTTTCTCACTCAACACTCTGAATATTTCACTTCTCTCTGTTCTTGTTTGCTTGTTTTCTGAGAAATTGGATGTATTTCTTATCGTTGCTCTTCTACAGGTAAGGCATTTTTTCCCTTTGGCTTCTTTCAGGATTTTTTCTTAATTTTTTTTTTTTTTTTTTGTAGTTCAAAGATGATACTCCTAGGTGTAGGGGTTTTTTGTTTGTTTATTTGTTTGTTCATTTGGCATTTATCCTGCTCATTGTTCTCTGAGCTTCCTGGTAGTGTAGTTTGATGTTTGCCACTAATTTGGGGGGAATTCTCAGTCATTATTGTGTAAAATATTTTTCCTGTTTTTTCTTTCTTCTTTTATTCCCAATACATGTATGTTCCTCATTTTGTTGTTGTCCCACAGGTCTTGGATATTCTATTCTGTTTTTTTCAATCTTTTTTTGTTTTTGCTTTTCAGTGTTGGTGGGTTTTATTGATATGTTCTCAAGCTTGGAAATTCTTTCCTTAAATTACCTCCACTCTGGCAAAAAGGCCATTGAAAAAATTCTTTATTTGTTATAGTGTTTTTGATCTTTATCATTCTTTTTTTGTTGCTGTTGATTCTTTCTTAGAAATTTATCCCTTTGTTTACATTGTCCATTGTAGCTATTCTTATATCAGATAAAATAGACTTTAAATCAGTAATGGTAAAAACAAAAAAGACAAAGATGGTCATATAACGACAAAAGGAACAATTCAGCAAGAAGATATAACAATCCTAAATATATATAACACAGGATCTAACACAGGATCTCCAAGATTCATAAATCAAATACTACTAGATATAAGCAAAGAAATAAACAGCAACATCATAATTACTGGAGACTTCAACACTCCACTGACAGAACTGGACAGATCATTGAGGAAGAAGATCAACAAAGATGCTTGAGCCCAGGAGTTTGAGGTTGCTGTGAGCTAAGATGACGCCATGGCACTCTAGCCCGGGCAACACAGTGAGACTCTGTCTCAAAAAAAAAAAAAAAGAAAAAAAAAAAAAAGAAAAAAAAAAGAAAAAAAGAAAGAAAAAAAAAAGATCAACAAAGAAACACTGGACTTCAACAGGACTCTAGAATAAATGGACCTAACAGACATCTAGAGAACATTCTACCCCAAAACTGCAGAATATACATTCTTCTTATCAGCACATGGAACATTTTCCAAGCTAGATCACATGTTAGCCCACAGTACAAGTCTAAGCAAGTTCAGAAATATCAAAATCATTCCATGTATCTTCTCAGACCACAGTGGAATAAAACCAGAAATCAGCTCCAAGAGAAACTCTTAAATCTACAGAAAGTCATGAAAATTAAACAACCAGATGCTGAACCATTCCTGGTTCAATGATGAAATTAAGATGGAAAACAAAAGATCTTTTGAACTGAAAAACAATAATGACTTGAGCTTCCAAAATCTATGGGATACAGAAAAAGCAGTATGAAGAGGGAAGTTCATAGCCTTAAATGCTTAAATCAAGAAGACAGAAAGATCACAAATTAACAACTTAACATCATACCTCAAGAAACTAGAATAAGAACAAACCAAGCCTAAAGCTAGTAGAAGAAAAGAAATAACAAACTTCAGAGCAGAACTAAATGAAATGGAAATAAAAAGATACAAAGGATCAATGAAACAAAAGTTGGTTCTTTGAAATGATAAACCAAATCAATAGCCCTCTAGATAGATTAACCAGAAATAGAAGAGAAAGGACCCAAATAAACTCAATCAGAAATGAAAAAGGAGACATTACAACTAATACTACAGAAATAAAAAATATCACCCATGATTACTATAAAAACTTTTCCACACACAAACTAGAAAATATAGAGGAAATGGATAAATTTTTGGAAACACACAACCTCCCAAGCTTGAGTTAGGAAGAAATAGAAATCCTGAAGAGACCAATAATGGGTAACAAGATTGAAATGGTAATTAAAAACTCCCCCAACAACAACAACAAAAGCCCTGGAACAGAGGTATTCACAGCTGAATTCTACCAAAACTACAAAGAATTGGCACCCATTCTACTGAAACTATTCCATAACATCAAGATGGAAGAATCCTCCCTAACTCTTGTATGAAGCCAGTATCACCTTGATACCAAAGCTAGGAAAAGACACAACCAAAAAAGGAAAACTGCAGACCAATATCCCTTATAAATATATATGCAAAAATCCTCAGCAAAATACTAACAAACTGAATTCAACAACATATCAAAAAAATAATCCACCATGATCAAGTGGGATTAATCCTGGTAATGCAATGATGGTTCAATATATGCAAATCAATAAATGTGATTCACCATATAAACAGAATTAAAAACAAAGACCATATGATCATCTTAATAGATTGCAAAAAAATTCAGTAAAATCCAGCACCCCTTCATGATAAAAACTCTCAACAAACTAGGCATAGAAGGAACATATTTCAAGATTATAAAAGCCATATATGACAAACCCACAGCCAACATTATACTGAATGGGGAAAAACTGAAAACATTCCCCCTAAGAACCGGAACAAGACACCACTGTCACCACTTCTATTCAACATAGTATCAGAAGTCCTAGCCAGAGTAGTCAGGCAAATGAAAGAAATAAAGGGCATCCAAATTGGGAAAGAGGAGGTCAAACTATCCCTGTTTGCTGATGATGTGATCTTATACCTAGAAAACCCTAAAAACTCTAACAAAAGACTCTTAGAATTGATAAATAAATTCAGTGAAGTTTCAGGTTACAAAATTAATGTACACAAATCAATTAGCATTTCTATATACTAATAACAGTCAAGCTGAGAATCAAATCAGGAACTCAATACCATTTACAACAGCTACAAAGAAAATAAAATACCTAGGAATATACTTAAACAAAGAGATGAAAGATCTCTACTAGGAGGACTACAGAACATTGATGATAGAAATCATTGATGACACAAACAAATGAAAAAACTTCCCATGCTCATGGATTGGAAGAATCAACGTTGTTAAAGTGCCGAAAGTGATTTACAGATTCAATGCAATTCCCACCAAAAATTCCAATGTCATTTCTCATAGATCTAGAAAAAAATAATCCTAAACTTCATATGTAACAAAAAAAGACCCCAAACAGCCAAAGTGATCCTAAGCAAAAAGAACAAATCTAGAGGCATCACATTATCTGACTTCAAATTATACTACAAACTATATTATAGTAACCAAAACAGAATGATACTGGTATCAAGGTAGACACACAGGGCAATGGAACAGAAGAAGGAGCTGAGAAATGAAACCATATAGCTATGGCCAACTGATTTTGGACAAAGTAAACTAAAACATACACTGGGAAAAGGATGCTCCATTCAGTAAGTGGGGAAACTGGAAAATCACATGCAAAAGAATGAAATTGGATTCCTATCTCTCATTATATACAAAAATTAAATCAAGATGGATTAAAGACTGAAATGTAAGTCCTGAAACCATAAAAAAATCTAGAAAAAAATGTAGAAAAAACTCTTCTAGACATTGGCCTAGGAAAAGAATTTATGACTAAGACCCCAAAAGCAAATACAGCAACAACAAAAATAAATAAATAGGACTTAATTAAACTAAAAAGTTTCTGTACAGGAATTAATCAACAAAAAAAATAGACAACCTACATAATGGGAGGAAATATTCACAAACTATACATCTGACAAAGGGCTAATATCCAAAATCTACAAAGAACTGAAACAAATCAGCAAGAAAAGAAACAAATAACCAGATCAAAAAGTGGACAAAACATGTGAACAGACTCTTCTCAAAAGAAGATAGGCAAATGGCCAAAAAACATATGAAAAAATGCTCCATATTGCTAATTATCAGAGAAATGCAAGTTAAAACTATAATGATACAGCACCTTACCCTTGTCAGAATTGCCATTATTAAAAAGTCAAAAAACAATAGATGTTGGTGCAGTTATGATGAAAAGGAAATGCTTATACACTGTTGGTGGAATGTAAACTTGTACAACCAGTATGGAAAGCAGTATGGAGATTCTTCTAAGAATGAAAACTAGATCTATCATTCAATCCTGCAGTCTTACTACTGGATATTTACTCAAAGGAAAAGAAGTCATTATATAGAAAAAGATACCTGTATCTGAATGTTTATTGCAGCACAATTAACCAAAGCAAAAATATGGAATCAACCTAAGTACCCATCAACTGATGAGTGGATAAAGAAAATGTGGTGTATATATATATATATATATGTGTGTGTGTGTGTGTGTGTGTGTACCATGGAGTACTACTCAGCCATAAAAAGGAATGAAATAATGTCTTTTGCAGCAACTTGGATGGAACTGGAGACCATTATCCTAAGTGAAGTATCTCAGGAATGGAAAATGAGATACCGCATGTTATCACTTATAACATTTAGTTCCCACTTATAAGTGGAAACTAAATTAAAAATACATATGGTCATAAAGAGCAATAATGGACATTGGAAACTAAGAAGGAGAGAGGGTGGGAGGGACATGAGGGATAAAAATCTGCCTATTGAGTACAACGTACACTATTCTGGTGACAGGTACACTGAAAGCCCTGACTTCAGCACAATACAATTTATCACATAACAAAAAACATTTGTGTTCCCTAATTGTTTTGAAATTTAAAAAACCCCAAAACTTAATGAATGGAGTGGAATCAGGATTAGTCAAAGAACTAGAATCTTCAAACACTCCTAGACAGCGTGTCAACCAGTATAACCACTTTGGAAAACTATTGAGTAGTATCTACTAAAGCTGCGCATACCCTGTGATTTTCTAATTCTACTTCCCATAGAAATGTGGGTATATGAGCATACCCTGAATGTCCAGAGCAGCACTATTTGTAAAAGCCCCAATCTAGAAACAGCTCAAATGCTCATCAATGGTAGAATTGGTAAATAAAAACTGTGGTATATTCACATATTGGAATACTAGACAGTGACAAGAATGAATGATCTGTAGCTGCAAGCAACAATATGAAAGAATTTCACAATATGATGTCGAGCAAAAGATACCAGACCTCAAGGATTATGTGCTATACGATTCTGTTTACCTGAAGTTCAAAATTAGACAACACTAATCCAGTGTAGAAGTCAGGACACTGATTATTCTTGGTGAGGAATGAGTACCTTTCACTGGACAGGGGCTTGGAAGTGCTGGTATCGCCTTATTTATTTATTTTGTATTGAGGTAAAATTTACACATGAAGAACTTTACTTTTTTAAAGAGTGTATGCTTCAGTGAGTTTCAAGCTACACAACATATAGAACATTTCTATCACCGCAGAAAGCTCCTTCATGAGTCTCCACATTGGTCATGGATGTTGGTTACATGAGTGTGTTCACTTTATGAAAATTCATTGAGCCTTGAACTTATGATATACGTATGCTTTTCTGAATATATGTTATACTTCAATAAAATGTTCCAAGGTACTTTTGAAAAAACTGGCCCAAAGGTTGGCCAGTTGGCTGCAAGATAGCCAACCGTGTGGCTAAGGGGGTGGAAGGACAGTGGCGGGGAAGGTGACTGGAATGGTGTGTGTAGAAACAGTGGAGAAGAGTGGAACAGAGAGTGAGTCTGCCAGCTTCATGTCAAGCTCCAACTTTCTACATTTGCTGCTGGTGAGTAACATGAACCAGCCTTTATCTTCCCAGGACTGGATCCCTGCTTTCCTTCTTTTCTCCTCTACAATATCCTGTAATAGCAGAAAGGGGTACTCAAGAGGGGCTCAGAGACGAGCTTTTTCCTGAAACATGGAGCAGGTGGCCTTGGCCTCCATTCACTGGGATCTCCAGGAGAGCACCCTAACATGGTCTTGACAGGAAGTCCCGTCCTCTATAGCCACCAACGCAGAACACCTCACTTTCTTTTGACCGGAGGAATCTGGGTCACTTGGCTCTAAGACTCCAGACCTTTGGAAATCCCTTTCTGGTCTTTGCTGGGCAGGACCCAACCGGCCCTTGAGTGGGGATTTGAAGGCTCCTTAGGGAAAGCTGAGTCAGTGGTGTGAGTCTCTCTTGTCTTCTCTTT
This sequence comes from Avahi laniger, assembly GCA_963575035.1. Taxonomy (NCBI): domain Eukaryota; kingdom Metazoa; phylum Chordata; class Mammalia; order Primates; family Indriidae; genus Avahi; species Avahi laniger. The sequence goes on from CAUYSK010099993.1 coordinate 34,102, forward strand.
GCAAAGACCTCACTTTGCTTGTGCTGACAACACTGGTCGTGAGTCACTTTAGAGGCCCCAAAGAGAATTTCGTCCAGGAAGTCCCTGCTTGTTGCTTGTTTTTATCATTTGTTTTTGCCTTTCTCCATTTGCTGAGCTCTCCAAAGGTGAAACTAAACAAACAAACAAACAAAACACACTGGCAAAACTGGGTATAGAGGAGAATAAAGGAAGGTACAACTAGACAAAGTGAAACTGTATGTGTAGTGGTATAAGAATTTAAAGTGGTGCTTGTAAAAATCTGCTAACATTCCCTTTCACTAAGGAATTAAAGGCGTACTTCATTTAGACTGTTCTGTTCCATGGCAAATAAACCTAAGATTTAGCCATGACCTTTGTGAAAAATAAACTTCACTGCATAGAAAAAAAATCCTTTTTCTTTTTTAAAAGTCAGGCTTGAAATTTTTATATCCTTTGAGTCATATTCTTGCAGCAATTGGCTGATTAATTCAAGAAATGTTACTTTCCCAATTCAAACATGACATTTTGAAAATCATCCATGAATTACATGCCTCCAGAATGAAAGGCTTTTCTGTGCCATTTAAAAGGTTTTTTCATTTTGAGGGCAATCGTGAATATCTGTAAGGGCGCATTTATTACTCCCAGAACAGATAGAAAATTAGCAAAGTCATAAAATTCTTACTCAGCTTTGCTATTGCAGCTGTCTCAACCCAGTCCCCTGCCCATTCCCTGACTGCTTAAATGGTTAAGGATGATGTTATTTTTGCCATTACAGGCAAGGCACTGGTCTTTGCATGTTGGCTTTCCAAATTTCTACACAGAGTTCTTAAAAAAAAAAAAATCTGTATCTAAGCTTTGTTTTTGTTCCTTAAAATCTTACCTTCTGATCTTGGAAAATGTCCTTCTGGTTTTGTACAGTAAACCAATACTAAACCTCAGAAAAGCAACTGGCTGCAAACCTTCTGCCTTAATTTACACTACTGTACACAGGACCTGTACACATGGGTGTATGTTCCTGTGTATACCCACCAAGTAATTACTGAGACAAGCTTTTAATTTGTCTGAAATTGTGCAGGCACAATGGTGACAACCCATACATTTTTCCACTGGAAATTGTACATGGATGACAAAGAGAGAACTCCACCCCAATCCCCTCCCTACGCACACTTCCTGGGAAGCTTTTTCATAACTCTTTGTACATCAGGACAGAATTGATGCTCATGGGGGTTTGGATCACTGTCGCTCAGTTGATTTGAACAGTGCTACTCGAAGTGTAGTCCTTGGAGCTGTACCGGTCTGCAGTCAGCAAGGAAATTAATTCTAGAATTAAGAAAAACGTGTTTAAAAACTTTTAGAGGTATTTGGAAGAGTAATTTTCTGTCTGTTGAATCTAATCATAAAAACTACAAGTTTATTTTAGTTTGTAAAAACTCAATGGCGTTGAAATCTATTAGAGCTCCTATCTGTGGCCAGAATGAGATTGATTTTTTTTTTTTTTGGTAGAACTATCACCTACAACAAAACCTCACTCTCAGATGTGCATGATGACAATATTAATAAGCTCATATTTGAATAGCACTTAATTAGTATTAAATCGTGAAGTGATATCTTGGTTTGGGATCCCCCAGAAGCACACCTGAGGGAAGTAGCTTATTTGGGGGAGGATTCCAGCAAGTACCAGTAGGAAATGGAGAAGAGAGACAGTGAAGGGAAGGAAGCCAATAAAGCACGTGTCACCAAGAAGTTTACCACCATGGGTAACTGGAGCTCAATCCCACCAGGAGCTCCTAGAATGGTATAAGATATGCTTCATGATTGCCCCACGTGAGGGGTGAGGGAGCTGGGGTGTTCATTGACTGAGTGCCTGTCAGTCAACTGTCCAGCATTCCTGGGGGACAGTGTTAACTCCGTGGCACTTCAGTCTGTTTCTGTGCAAGCTGAGTGGGCTCCAGGGGCTGGAGAAAACCATCAGGCAAAGTTTTGCAGGAGTTGCTCCCTGAAAGTTGAGCTGACCTAAACAGATGTGGAAAGTGCCAAGGGGATGTTTGGGACAGCAAAAGTACCTGACAGTATGTAAATGGGACAGTGGTCTTATCCCAATTTACAGATGAGGACACTGAGGTCCAGCTTAGCACTATAATACAATGTGAAAGACAATGGGGGAGTGAAAGGGATCTCTCCTTTTGGCCACCTACTTTGGGTTCACCCAGAGTCCCTTCTGCTGCCTCTCTTTCCTGCCTTGTATACTTGGGGAGTTGGTAGCCTACCCCCATGGCAGAGACTGGCTGGGTGCTCACACAGCCCATCTCTGCTTTCTGGGCCCCCGAGTGAACTCCATTTCCCAGTCTCCCATGCAGAAGGATGTGGCACATGACAGAACTGTGGAGAGCGAGTAGAAGTGACGTACAGTGCTTTGCTGCCTGACTTACAAAAACCTTCACTCATAGTCTCCCTGCTCTCTACCTTTTGAGCAGGCTGGAATAGAGTTGACCCCCAGGGCATCCTAGAGAGTCATGCCTTGATGATGACAGAGCCACAAGATGGAAGGAGCCTGGACCCCTGGGTTATCACTTAGAGAAGGGTCACTTGGTTAGAAACATACACTTTAGACTTTTATTATGTTAAGCCACTGTAATTTTGGGAATTATCTATTATACTAGTTAAGCAACTAGCATCACTTTAAATAATGAAACATTGAACATGTGTGATCAAAAAATTTGTCTTTATGTCACTTACCATAATCTCTGATTATGCACTTATTTATTTATCAACTGTCTATCCTCTTTGAGGAGGGACTTTGATTTGTGCACTGCTGCATCTCTGGCATGTGACATATAAAGATACTCAATAAATACTTGTCAAGTGACTGATGCCAATGCCCAGCCTTCACTGCACATGGTTTGTGACAGGCCCTGTGCTAGGAACTTTATGAACCTATCTCATTTTATTCTCACAACAGCCATATGAGTAAACTGAAACTTAGAGAGGCTGATTAACTTATCCAATGATACGCAGCAGGCAACTGAGGGAGTCAGGATTGGAATCCAAGGAGTCTGACTGAACCCTCAAACCCTTAAGCACTCTGCACATTGCCCAACTGTGTATGCCAGGTATAGTGCTAGAAGCTGGGAGTATAGGAAGGATGAGACACAGCACCGCTTCTGAGGTCTGCCCAATAGGTAAGAGTTAGCACAGGGCTTACTGCGTGGGAAAAGCAGACCAGTCTCTGTTCTTGTCCATGGAGCAAGCTTTCTTCTAGAAAAGTCAAATGCTACTACCCAACCCAAGCAAGGGCTCAGCTATAGAACTAGAAAATCCTCTTCTGGACTATGAGAGATCTGAGCCAAATACATGGAGATAAAGCCAGATTCTCTTTGTACAATTTAAGAAAAGGCAACAAGTTTCAGAAAAGAACTGATCCAGCAGATCTTAGGAAGAGTTAGGAAGAGAGTGGAGCACAGGTGTTGGGTTTAAGAGCATGGGCTCTGGTGATCAGACAGAGCTAGCTTCTACTAGCTCTGTCATTTACCAAGCAGTGTGACCTTGGACAACTTAGACCTTGTTGGGCTTCTTTTCCTCATTTGTAAACTGTATGTAATAGTGCCTGCCTCCCGTGGTAAAATGATTAGCACAGAGGCACCAATGTGTGCTCAGAAAATGGCGGCTGGTATAGTACCTATTCTTTGATCCTTGGTGTTAGAGCGGGGAATTCTATCTACCCTCTTGGCCACTGAGATATACAGACTGAAATGCTTGGGAGACTATAGTCAAGGTGGACCCTTGAACTGGGGCTGAGAGGAAGCTATGCACTCCCCCATCCCTCCTTTACCCTTCCTATGTGCAGCCTCTAGACAGCCCTGGGCATCTCTGCCACTCTTGACTTGTTCAATTGTGGCACCCAAGAGGCCCAGAGGATTACTAGGGCTCTCTTTCCAGGCAAAGGCAAAAGAGCAGTGCACTCGAAGATAGATATTTGAGTGGCTACTGAGGGGTCATATTTACAAGTGCTGCAGGTGAGGCCATAGACATCTACTCTGCTGTAGGCAACGTTGGCCCTTGAGCCAATGATCCACCACCCACTGAGGGAATTACCTGGGTTACCGTAGGGCCAGCTTGGATTGAATGAGATAAGGGTCTCTTTGTCTTATTGGATAACCTGGACAGTGAGGTCTGAGGTCTTGTTTTCTGAGGATCACTCATTGGCCCCCTAGAACTTTGGGACAGAACATTATCTCATCCTGATAGAGGCAGATTATAGTTCAGCAAATTTCCAGCGGTGTGGAACCATCCTGATGGTGTATGGGAGACCAGGGTGTTCTCGGTCGGCAAAGAGCCCAGAGCTCTCCCCTGCTTCCAGTTCTCCCCACCTTTTAACTATCGATTCGTTAGGTCAGCAAAGTCTGATATTAAAAGGCAAAGAGCCCATGTAAAAAATTGCTCTCATCAGTCATTCTCACTGTGGAATGAAAGCTCTGTATTTTCTTTGAGAGTCCATGCTAAATCCTTATCAAAAACACCTAAGATAAGCCTCCGGCACTCACCACTCTCAGCGTGCTGCTCATCCTCTAAATATCCCAGTTATCAGAAAACACCAAGCACTTTCCTAGTTCCTTGCCTTTGTCCATACTATTTTCTTACTACAATGCACCCACATCTCCCCCTTTTCTGCATTGTAAAATCCCACTCCTTCAATAGAACCAGTAGATACTTCCCTAATTCCTGCCTCTATTTTCCCAATGTACTTTGCACTTACCCTTAATAGAATACTTACCCTTAATAGAATACACTTTTGTCTCTCCTCATCACTTAATTGAGCTTCTCATGTGCATAAAAGAAAATCTCCAGCCTCTACTTGAATACCTGTCCTGACAGGGAACTCATCACCTCAAAGGCAATGCATTCCATAGTCAGCCAATTCTTTGCAAAAAATTTGTCCCTTAATTAGAAATCTGCTTTCCTGATATATGAATCTGTTGATTTTCTTCCTACTAGCTCAGTTACAATAAAATTCCTTTAGATGTAAATAAGGCTTCTCCTTCTGTAATTAGACATAAAGTGTAAATAATTCATTCTAAAGTGTAAATGACAGATAAAAGCTTTTCCATACAAATAGGATTTTACCAGAAGAACTTTGGGGTGGGGTCAGGAATTCCAAAGACCAGGAATATAAGGACGCCAAAATGTGATATAGTAGAAAGAGCACTGAGCTGGGTCCAAGGTGATTTATGTTTTCTGAGCTTTGGTTTTTCTCATCTGGAAAAGGAATATTTTGTATGATGAGCAGTTCTACTTATTACTGTAATCACAGAATTTTGTCTGGCCTCGCTCACCTGAGCTGTCTTAGGCTTTTGGTCTGGCTTCTGGGAGGGCAAAAAGTTGCACGTGTGTCAGTCAATGGGCCTCAGCCTCCTGGGGGCTGGGGTAGACACTCTTGGTGCCAAAGATGCTATGACTTACACCACGCACATTCATGTCAGTCAATGAACCTTTTATTCTCACCTGGGTTGAACTTTCCTCCTCCCTGCCTTGAAGCCTTGCTTCACTAGGGCTATTTATGGTATTTGTATTATAAATCAAGGATGCAGGTAACACATTTTATTATGATTTTTATTATATATTCTCTTTTCCTGGAGTTTTGCAAGTAAAAGATTGCATAAGAACCAACTCTTTATTTCTCATAATTTCCACCCTACAGAACCAGGTCATATTACAATTGCTTGATACATAATACCCAATGACTCAATAAATACTTTACAAAAATAATGCAGTTTTTTTCCTTTCTTAAAACATAAAAAAAAATTACCATTTCTTAGACTTGAGCCTCCCTCCCCTTTTTATATTTATTTACTGGGAATATATTGTTGGAAACAATTCATTAAAATGGTATTAAAATAGATAAAATGAGGTTCATATTTTTCCCATTTTTTTGTTTTTTTCTTTGGAAAAGTGCTACTCTCTGTTTTTATGTGTGAACTTCCTGCAGTCTTCTGAACCTACAAAGACGTGAGCAGAAATTCTACTGTTTGGGGCTATGTAGAATCATAGCAATATGCTAATATTAGTCTTTTATTTTAAAGCCCATTTAAAATAAGGCCTCACATTTGCCCCTAAAATACCCCACCCCCTACCCAGTCTTAGGCAAGAGAAGTTTGGAATCTGAGACTCCAGCAAGGTGCCTTATGACTAAATAACATTTGGTTTAAGGTGGGTGTTTTCTTGTTTTGTTACATTTCCATTGCATTATTTAGTTTTAAAGAAATCATTGCAAAATTCCCTTTCTCTTCCACGTCCCTAAGCCCCTTTCTTTCTGAATTCTCACAGAAGTGATTAGTTTCACGATGACAACTCCAGAGAAAAGGTTACCCATAAGTCACATTTGTATTAAATAAGTTATATATAAAAACTGTTTATAACGTTTACAGCCTCAGTCTCTTTCCCCCTTTGCCTCTCTTGGAAACTCTGGATCCGGGGTGAATTGAATCACACCCGCTGTGGCTTCCAGGTTCTTCCGGCTTCTCTGTTGTCCCCATGCTCCTGCCCACATCACCCCAGGAGGACTTCTAAGGAGCTCAGTAGGCATTGCAGATGGCCAGGCGGCTTCACGTGGCAGTCACCCGGGCCTGGCAAACACCCTTAGTGTAAGGTATGAAAAATACTCGTGTGGTATATACAAGTACACACATATGCCGATAAGGAGGACTCGGTGCCGGTCGGCAGATCAGTGCAGCGCGTTTGTGTCGCGAAACCAGAGGTGGCGTTGCTCCACCTGCTCCCAGTCTCCCTAGTACTCCCTGGCCTCTTGGAACTGCTTGATGTAGTCCTCGTCCGAAGGGCTCTCTGTGCACTTCTGTCCGTTGTTGGGGGGCCGGGCCTCATTGTACCTGCTCCAGTCGCCCTTGCAGATGATCCAGGGCAGGACGTCCACTTTGTAGTGCAGCTCGGCCGAGAACTCGGTGCTGATGAGGTTGGGCGTCCCCGCACCTTTGCCCCTGGTGATGAGCTGCATGTTGTCGCCATAGCAGCAGTGCTGGGCGGCGAGCGTGGTGCTCTCCAGCGACAGCATGGAGCGGATGCAGTACCGGGCCGTGGGCTTGTAGATCTCCAGCTTCTCCTTGGGCCCGCTGGCGTCCTTCCAGCGGAAGTCCTTGCGCTTGATGCGGTCGAAGATGTCGGCCGTGCTGTAGGCCACCTCGGTGGGGTAGGAGCAGGGGCAGCTGGGCAGGTCATTGATCACCTTGTGCATGTACTTCTTCAAGAACTCGCTTTTGCAGCTCATCCACCGCTCACAGCTGTCCATGTCTGAAAAAGGCCACATACACACCCTCTCACCACATGCACCAGCGGTCCACAGGGTGACACTGAAGTCAACTTCCCTCCTAGACCCAAAGACCCCTGGAGCGGCCTAGAATGACCAGGCATGGGCCATTCTCGCCTCCCCTGAACTTGGGAACTTCTTTGTTCACAAGACTTCCTCCCAACTCCCCACTTTGTATCAGGACGTATTTTCAGACACACAGAAAAGTAAAGAGAAAATACTTATATGATGATTATTCATATTCCGTCACCTAGATTTAACTGTATTTGCTCCACCTTTTAAAAATTTTGTGAAAATGTATATTACTATCCCTAAATTTTAGTAGGCATCAACCAAAAAAAAAAAAAAAAGAGAGGATATTTTCCTAGATAACCATAACTCTATTATCACTCCTAACAAAATTAACAATAATTCAGAGGGTTGTTTTGAATCTCCTCTCTAAATAACTGATGTGATGGAAAAGGCTTCAAACAAACATTTATAGGACTAAGTTTTGTTTCTGCCACTCACTGACTGGTTTAAAATAGGGCTAGTCTTTCAACCTCTTAACCTCAGGCAGTAACAATCACTGTCTGCAAATTCACAGGATAAGATACCTCAAAGAGGAAGGGGCCCCAGGTACCTGCTTTCAGGGAACTTGACATTTGGGCCAGAGGCCAGAAACCTGTAGGCCTAGGTCAGAACCCACTCCCAGAGGTATTGTGTTTGTTTCTTTCAGTATTAAAAAAATATTGATAGTTGCTGATATTTAAGAATTAGGTGATTTCAATTGTAAGTGTGGATTCCTGGCCTCATTTGAATAATCGAGAGGTGGATCTCCACTGGTCCTGTGTTTCCTCATGAGAACAGCCGGCCCCATGAATAGGTGAACAATGACCCCTACTTGGCAAGGGCGGGAGGTCCCCAGTTCAGCACAGCCCCTGTTTGATTCCTTCACTCACAGGGGACCTCTTGGTCCCTCAGTTATCTGAGCCTGGGACCTCAGGTTGAATGAGTATCTTAGTTTGAGTTCTCTCAGACCCTGAGCCAAAATGATTCCAGTGAAAATGGTTCTTTGGGGGTGAATCCAGGAAACACCAACAGGGGATGGGAAAGCAAGACAGAGAAGGGAGGGAAGCCAATATAGGGTGTGGATCAAACGAGTAACCACCGCAAGGAACTGGTTAATCCTAACAGGACCTGGGAAACTGTACAGAGAACACGCCTCTGTGTTTTCTCAGCCAATGACAATGTCAAACTTTACCCAAGCCTTGTGATCCTGGAAAACAGCAAGGGTTAAGAATTCTGTCTCCCAACCCTTTGCATTCTTACTGCCAAGAACCGCCTTTACCCATAGGACTTAGATGAAATTCACGGGTGCCCCCTTGTTTACCGGAGACAAAGCCAGACACAGACCCTCCAAATTCCCTTTCTTTGCCTCAAAAATGATTAGCTGAACTGTTTATCTTCACTGATCAATCAAAATGCATCTTAACCAAACATTTTTCCTTCTCTCCTTCCTTCAAGAACCTAAACTTTGCCCTCCTTTAGCCTGAGACAGCACAGCCTGTCCTTAAGGGTCACTCCTGGAAATAGGCTGGACTCAGGGTAGAACATTCTCCAATCTGATCATGCCACCCTTTCATCCTGCGTCCCCTTATTTATTCCTCTATAAAAGGAAACCCTCTTTGCCCAACCCTTGAGGTGCTTACAGACTTATAGTCACAGCGTTCACCCTATTAAAATATTAGAGAGATAACATCCTCCCCAATCTTTTGAATAAAGTCTTTGCTTACTAAATCCACATTTGTTTTTATTTGGTGGGGATCTGGGTATTTATCCACCAGCTCCCACCGCTCACTGACAGGGGGGCAGCCCCTGGACCTCCAGCGCACTGTGCATTCATGGGCACTGGGCTCTGGGGCCAGAGTGAGACCTCAAGCAACGAAACACGGGGGCTGCCAGCTGGAGGCCAGGCGGGGTGCAGGGACATCGTGTGGGTAAAGGGGACGTGGGTGGGTCACCGACGGCAGCTGCCACAGTGAGCTGCAGCGGGCAAGATGGGGCATATCTAAAGAAGCCAACCACGGTGGGATGTGGGGTGCCTTCAGGGGGGTGAAGGAGAGAAGCCCCATGGGTGTTCAAAAATGCAAGGTCGTTTCTACAGAGCAAGTCAGAGGGTGCTTCAAGGAGCATGTGACACCATGCTGGTCCTGGGGCCTGTGTGGCAGCCAGGGGTCCTGCTCAGAGCTCCTACAAGAGAACCTCCTGTGGGCACTTTGGAGACCAGCAGCCTCCAGCACCTGTGGGTCTATCCTGGTGTTTACATCAAGGCTGTCCCCGCCCTCTGGCTGTTCCGGGCCAATGACTGAGCTTGGTAGGGGAACTGCCTGATTCCTGGTCAGCATGACTGAGACTTTCCCAGAGCTGCTTGAGCCTCTTCCTTGCAGTCCTCTTTCCTTCCCTCTCTCCCTTTGTAGGAGTCCAGCCTGCACCTCGGACTGAAAGCTCTCCCTGCCTAGTCCTGCTGCCTTCCCCATTATCCTTGCTGGGTGTTTCCCCAATAAATCTCTTGCATGCCTAATCCCATCTTGGAGAACCCTAACCACACAGACTGCAAGAGCATAGATGGGGGAAGGGGGAGGGAGGGCCCTCCAGGTAAGCATGAATTGTGCAGACTAAGGTTGAGCAGAGAAAAATCTCCTGGGGAATGTCTGAGGCTGGGGACATGACACATTCAGTTTCACAGGAGCAGAAAGTCTAGGGAAATAAGATTGTTGGTGTCAGATCATCAAGGTCTTGTTCAGTTTAGGCTTGTTCAGAGGGTACTGGGGAGCCACTGAAGGTTTGTGAGTCATAGTAAGCTATTAATTGAGCTGTGCAGTAAGAAAATGAATGCAGCACTGCTATCAATGGTAAGGGTCAAGGTGAGATACTCTGAGAGAGAACAGCAGGTGCAATCAAGAGGGAAGGAATATAGACTGTGCACTGGACAGGGTCCAGGGTGCTGCCAGCTGGGATGCGGGATATGCTGCAGCCCCATAAATTCTACAGTTCCATGGCTGCGATCTACTGACCGAGCAGTTGCTGAGAGATTGAAAGCTGAATCCTACGGAGTGTCTGCAAAGCCTGTGGGATCTCCTTCAGAGGACAGGGTCTTCAGAAACAAAATTCAATGAGGCCCCAGAAAATGGCTCTGTATGTTCCCTCCAGGTGGGTGGCAGTCTTCATGTACCTGTAGGCCATCTATTGACTTATTTTTATTTATCAAACTTACATACAGTGTTCAGAGTGATGGGCACGTTCTACATGCTTTACAAATATTAACTCATTTAGTTCTACAATAACTGCAAGGTAGGCACCGTTACCTCCTATCATTTTATAGATCAGAAAACTAACGCAGTACTAGGTTGAGTAACTTGACTTTGTGCAAGTCATGCTTTCCCCATCCTCCCTTTGTCCTTCTGTACTTCTCCGTGCCCTGGAAGGTTGGCCCATGTGGACTGTATCGACAGGCTCCTTGACCTCTGCCTTCTACTTGGGTTAAGCCAATGGAAGGACCCAGCAAGAGACCAGATAGAGGGAGGAGGGGGAGGTCAGAGTGTTTCTTTCTGTTGCAGGTTGGCTGCATCCTTTTGAGAGCTGGACTGCTGTCAGGTGGCCCTCTCCACACAGTGACAGCTCCTTCCCCTGGTCCCTTCAGGCCAAGAGGTAGTAAGGGCGCCCCACTGTTGCCAGCCTTGGGGAAATGCCTTCTTGGTTTCCATCTGCTCTGCTCATACCTTTGCAAACAGTCCCTCACCAAAGGCTCCTCAATTACCTAATTTGAGTGTGCCATGTTCTTTCCTGCCTGGTCCCTGCCTGAAACACCAGGTCTTCTCAGCTCTTGTGTCCCTAGCCACTCGCCGGGTGTGGCCTCATGCATCTGGGCTGTGCTCAGCAAAAGGGCTAGATGCTGCTTGCCTGTGGGTTACAATATGAGGAGTTCTTAGAAGTTCTCTGTCCCAAAGAGAGGCTGTACCATTTCATGTAAAATTCTCATCTTTAAAGTTATTCTTTTAAAAATCAAATGCACCCTGTTTGCAGAAGGCACCTGATGAATGCAATTTGACTTTAGGTATGTGAAGGGATGGGAGGTGACATACAGGCCCTAGTAACGTAGGGTGTCCACACTGCCTCCAGTCTGTTTGATTGGGTTTGCTTTTATAATAAATTATTAATGTTATCAAGAATTTAAACAATTAAAATATATTCCAGATTTGAGGCCTTTCTTGGAAAATTAGAACATCCGGCAACCCTGGATCGGTATTCATTCCTTGGTGGCTAAGTCACAGCTAACCCCTTTGGATGAAGCTCCTCATTCAGCCGTGCCGCTCTCTACTGCCCCCTGCCGCTGAAGCTGTTTCAGTTTCTTTTCATCACAGTGCTGGCACCATTTTCCCGCCTACTTTCTTACGTGTCTTTCCTTTTATTCTAGACTTGTTCTAATGAGACCCTTATCTGACCCCTACAGGCATTTGAGAAACATATTTGTTTACCAAATTAGCTCCCGAATAACTGGGCTGTGGAAAAAAAAGGGACTTAGGACTACTAAATTGTGGCTGAAGAGGCAGGACAGAAGTGATGAAGTTAAGTAAGAATTGTTGGGTGGCAAAAAGAAATGGGGCAGAAGGAATTTTACCCTCCTGCAATATTACAGTTATATGCAGAGGCACATGAAGCTATTTTTAAGAAGCAAGCTTGCACCTTGCACCTGAACAGTCACTTTTAATTTTGTGTGGTCCATGTTTATTGGATGTGATCTAGCACTTTCTAGCGGACAAGTAGCAGAGCGTACCAAAGGTTTATAAAATATTCCTGCAGGGGACGGGGGTGCACAATATTGAGAAAATTCCCTCTCTCCCTCCCTCCCTCCCTCAGCTGGAGAACTGAGGGCACCATTTCTTGATTTTATTGCAGACACTTAGTGAAGACTGAGGATTCCAGATTCCATGTGGCTTGAGCCCCTACTGTGGGCTGATTCTGTGCTAAGAGAGCTTCTGCCTCTTGCTGTGGAGGCTGCACAGTAAGCAGGGTGCACACAGAAGGGCTGTATGGCTCATTCTGGTGCAGGAGGCATAGATTGCTCTCTCTTGCTCGGAGTATATTCGGTAAGCAAGAAATTGCTAGGAGAATTGGACCCCAGAAGAGGAAAATGAAACATTTACATGGATCCAAGGATGGCATTGCAAAGGCAAAAGGAATCTCCAAAGCACTAAGTCAATATTTGGATAAAAAAGGATAAAAAAAATCTTCTTACCAACTTCAAACAGTTTGGTGGCATTAAACTCCTCACTTCCCGCAAGCAGACTCACTTCGGTGGCAGCTGTCCTGAAAGTGTCTTCAATTCCTAAACACAGACAAGAGCTCATTTTTCCCAAGTTATGTGGAAAAAGTTACCCCCCCCCAAATAAAAAAACAAATACACCTGAACAAAGCCTCTTTTGTATTCATTACTACTCACGGCAGAAACTTGCCAACAGAGGAAACAGTAAAAAGCAGGTAGTAGCGCATAAAATATATTAAAACCCCAGATACCATTTGCAGCATGAAATCAGATCCAAATGTGCTGAATGAGTCCTAAGGATCTCAGCTGCTAGGCCTGGGGATGGGGTTTTGGGAAGTGGGGGACACATGTCTGGATGGTTGTCTGGTGGTGTCAGGGTGAAAGACTAAACCAGAGGCAGTAGGTGTAGTGGTTAATACCTTGTTTTTAATGACTAACTGCCTGGTTCAAATCACTGCTAGCCATGTGACCTTGGACAAACCATTTAAGTTTCAAAGTTTCGTATGCCTCAGTTTTCGCATCTATAAAATGGGGAGAACCAAATGCCCCCCACCCCATAGGGTGGAAAGAATTAAATACATTATGTGTAAAGAAGGTACTCAGGGCAGTAAGTAGTAAGTGTTCACTGATTTTTTTCCCTTGAATATTTGTCTAGCCCATTGAGGATGCAGCGGTCCATAGCCAAAGACCAAATATCTCATATCCTAGGACTTTTAGCATTGTCGATGATGCTTCAGAAAGAATAAGCTGGGCTTGTCATTACGTGTTCAGAGGGATGGAACCCAGCTTTCCTCAAACTTCCTGGTTTGCCCAAATTCCCCAAACTCCCTCCGTCACTCCCCACACTACCACTTGCAACCAGTCTTCCTTTACCAAGAGGAATCACGTACAAGCTGAAGCAATAAGAAGAGGAGGGAGGGAGGGCCATGGAACATCTGTTGGCGAGCATTGGTTTCCCTGCTGGGGATGACTCGATTTCCTTTATGGGACTCTCTCTGATTTTACATGAGGCCCCTCAAACTTATCTGTAGGGTTGACCTAGGGGACAAACTTTTACAGTGTAATCACTGCCAGGCCAGGGAGACCTTGTCTGCCCCATGAGTCCTTTCTAGTAGTGCTGAGAATCAACAAGGCAAATAAAGAAAAAGATCCTGAAAAAGGAAACCCCTCAAGTTCCAAGGGAGTCCTGAAAAGCTGTAATAGCCAGGAACAGAGGGGCAGGAAAGAAGGAAGGAGGACAAGGACAGAAGAGAAGAAAATGTATGAAGAGGGCTGCCAGCCACATTGCTCTCAGTGGTGACAGAAAACAAGAAGGAAGCATCCAAGATGGCGGCAGAGGAAGCCTCCCCCTGACAAGATACCTAAACCTGCCACCTTGGTCTGGACGCCAGCTCCGGAAAGGAAAACAGCAGGCAAACCCCCAAACCCTGACATTAAGTGCTGTGTGTGTCCATGTGTGGCTGAGCCCAAGACCCTTTTCCCTGGTGCAGGTGAGTTTGATGATCACTTTGTGTTCAGACTGCCTGGATTCAAATTGCAGATAGATCACTTGCTGCCTGTGCAACTCTAGGCAAGTTAACCCGCTATGCCTCAGGTTCCACAGCTGTCACATGAGCACAGTAATACATTCCTATTTCATGAGGCTACTGTGAGGATTAAAAGAAATAAATACATATAGTTTTAGAAATTTGCTTGATACATAAGTACTCAAGTACTCTTATTCATTGCCATCTTTTCCACTTTTTTCTCCTTCATCTTCTTCATCTTCATCTTCATTTTCTTTTGCCTCGCCTTCTTACCTTCATCATCATCTCCTTCTTTATCTTTCTCTTCATATTTTCCTTCTCCTCCTTCTTCATTTTCTTCCTATCCTCCTCCTCCTCCTCCTCATATTGTTATTATTTATTGGTTCATTTCTTCTCATCCAAATCCCACCAACTGGCCTTCCAACTCAGCTTGTTATGACGCCCGGGGAAAGATCAGGAAAAGCATCTTGATGGCTGCCCCGCGTTTTTGAAATCCATCTGCGCAGCTGACATGGAGCCAGAACCACCACATCTTACATTTCAGCCCCATTTTCGAGACAGGCCCTTTGGCTAACAAACGCATTCATTCCAATCTGGTCCTTCCTGTCTCTGCTCAGAAACCCCTTTGAACTTTCACTTCACTTTTGCCCCAAATATCTCCAGTCTGAGAACAGAGTGTCTAGGGGCAGAAATAGGAAGTCTAGGGTGCAGGGATCAGATTTTCTGGCTCTGAAATTTCTTTCAGATGAAGCCATTAGGAATGTGTGGTTTCTTAAAAGGGCCTAAGATATTATTTTAGGCTGGTATTCTACCTGGCAGTGGGGAACACATAGTAAAATTATAGGCCAGGAGTTGGTAAGCTTTTTTGTAAAGGGTCAGAGAGTAAATATTTGAGGTTTTGTGGGTCACATATGGTTTTGGTTGCTGCTGCTTCCTCTTCCTCCTCTTACTCCCTTCCTCCTCTTCCTCCTCTTCCTCTTCATCCTCTTCCTTCTCCTCTTCAAAATGTATGGGCCATACACAAACAGGTCTCCAGTTGGACTTGGCTCGTTGGCCATAGTTTGCCAACAACTGCTCTAGTCGGTCACAATTATTGTTCATTCTCAGTATGACCTCTCACCAAGTTTGCAATTAGTTTAGTTTTTAAAGTACTGACAATGTAGTATAAAGGTATACTTAACTGCCACATCACCCCAGTTTGCTCCACTGGGGGCCTTTGGCAACTGTCAGGTGTTACCGGCAGGGCTAACTGTGTGGTTTTTCTGTGGATGGCTGTCAAGCCTCTTGTCCTGTCTTCCTTATCAGACCATGAATGTCTGTCTTCATGTGTCTCTTCAAGACACAAAACAAATCCCACATTGAAGGCCCAAACTAACCAGAGTCTCTCCTTTAAATTAAATAAGTGCAACGTGACATTGTCCTTTAGGTCACGGCCACTGCAATTGTGCATTAGATGCAGAAAATACATCTTTTCATCTATTACGCTCATTATTAGTTATCTCTTGTCTCACTCTGGTCAGAAGTCTTATTAGGAAAATGGTTGTCTTTTTAAAAAGACAATTTCTATAAGTTTTAAAATATAAATTTAAAAGCTTCCCCTTGAACTTGGAGCCACACCCCTGGGTAAGCTCACCTGGGCAGTTTGGACGGTCACAGGTCCTCGATTCTGTCGCAGTGCATGCATAGCCACAAGACCGGGTCCGTTTCTGGTTGCCATTCCCGCAGGTGACGCTGCAGACAGACCAGAGACTCCAGTCACCCTCACCGTCTGTGGAATCTGGAAGGGAGCCAGGGAGATGGTCATCAACCTCCTCCACACAGTCCCCAAATCTCCCTATCAAGCAGCCCACCAACTGTTCACTTCCAGCCTTCTCACTGTTGGACAGGGCAAGATGGCACCTGAAGCTAAAAGACTTACAGCTCCAGGGCTCATTCCAGGGATGCTCTTTGTGAAGGCAGGGAGGTTTGGGGCACTGTAGTGCTCAGCGCATCCCTAGAAGGTGCCCAATAAATGCTTATTGAGAAGGCACTCATTTGCAGAGCATAGGACCATGGAATAACATGCTAGGCCGCTTCCAAAGGTGACCACCACCACTTCCTTCCCTCCCTGTGCATACATCCACCCAGAGAAAGAGAGAGAGAGAGAGAGAGAGAGAGAGAGAGAGAGAGAGAAACAGAGAAAGAAACAGAGAGGAAGACAGAGAATTTATTTCCCTTTCTCTAGAATCTGGGCTGGCCAGGTAGCTTCTGGCTTTTGCTCTCGGGAATCCAGTGACTGTGAAAAAAGCTCAGACTAAACCCGTAAACTATGGGACATCACATGAAAAGAGAGGAGACACATACAGGACCACTAAGACACCAGACATATGAGCAAATCCTTCTCGAATCTTCCAGCCCTTCCCAGCAGACAGCTGAATGCAGCTGGTGCCACCAGTACTCAAGGAATGGCCCAGTGGCCCTGCCTGAACTCCTGGGCCACAGAATCATGAGAAATAATAAACTGCTATTGTTTTAAGCCAGCAAGTTTGGGTTGGTTTGTTACACAACAAGAGATAACCGGTGCATTAACGGTGAAGCTAGAGATGGTCCCCTGAGGTCATTACTTGACATCCATCCAATGAATATTTGTAATATTTATTTATTTATTGTATGTCAGGCACAATTCTAGGTATGTGGGATACACCATTAAGTAAACCTTTCCAAGATCCCCACCCTGGTGGAACTAATATTTTAGTGAGAGAAACAACCATCAATAAACACAAAAAGTGAGTAAATTGTTTAATATGTTAAAAGTTGATGAATGGTGTGCAAAAAGGAGAACTAGAACAGGCTAGAGGGGCCTGGGAATGAAAGGTGTGGGAGAGGTTGGTTCTTTAGCAAGACTGACTTCTTCCTCTTATCAAAAGTAAAGTCCTGGAGTGGTTGGGTGACTTGTCCAAGGTTGTCAGATTAACAGGAAGCAGAGCCCGGGCCCTAGCCCCAAGCCCTTGCTCTCTCCAACATGACTCTTTCTGCAGCACTGTCACTCTGGGATAATCTCTCCTGGTTTACCCAAACCTTCCTGTAGCCTGGGGGCCTCTGCTGGTGCCAAGTGTGGAGCTACAGGCATGTGTCTTGTAGCGGGGGAGTACCCTGTGTTCATAACCGGTCGTGGCGATCGTTACTACGTAGGCCCCGCAAGAATGTCGTCCACACATGTTTCTACCTGAACTGTGGGCCTGTGCCAGCCTCCCCGGCTGTTGTTTACATGGCAGTAACTCTGAATACTGCTCAGGCAAACACAGGGCCTCTAAGCCTCCTCAGCCCACTCAGCAAGGTCAGAGGAGCTGGGGGACTGCATGGTTGAGTCCTCTTCCTTAATTCAGAGCCGAGAGTTTGCTCGCACCTCACCTGCCCCTGGGGCCCCATCCATGTCTCTCCCCTCCCCAAAAAAGAATTTTTCCAAACTTTGATTTTCTTCTAAGAAATGGTTTTCCAACCACACAACCAAGCAGATGTTTGAAACTACTGCTTTGTGTTAGGGAATTGGGCTGCCTTTCCTAGTCTACCATCTCCTGTTAGGCAACAACACAGCAAGACAGGGAGAAACCACTCAGGTAGGGCAGCTACCACTTCCTCTGAGACCTCTGTGGTCTGGTGTCTCTTGGTAATCTCTCTAAGAACACCAGAGATGTGCCTGCAACAGCCACACAATTGCATGCTTGTCACCGGGAGCGTCCAGGTGCAGCAGGTTATAGGCACACGTGCACAGACACTCACTCACCTCCTGCGCATACCCTTCAGGCCAGATTTTGTTAAAGGAAATAAAAACATTCACAAGTGCAGATTATAATGCTTTTATACTCAAAAAGCTTACAAAATCAGGTAGGCAAAGTTCACATCACCTGTGGGGTGGGGACCAGCATAAGACCTAAATAAATGATGCCAAATGGTGTCCTTGGCTTTGCAAAAACACAGGGTCCTCAACCTCCTAGAAATCTCTTACTGTCTTGCCTCTCCATTACAGTATATAGAGAGCAAATTTTGGGGAATAGCATCCCTGAACTTTGAGATTTTAGCATTAAGCTCATTATGAGATTTATATTGGAATCTCTGCATGACATAATTTCTTGCTTTGGTTTCTTGGATCTAAATTATTAAAAGTTAATACTGCATCAGATTATGTGAAAAATGATGCTCATGTAATTCCTCTCCCCAAATCCACCCCCTTGGTTACTTCCTCTCAAGCTGATCCCAGGCTGGGCCATGTGACTTGCTTTGGCCAATGGGATAACAGTAAACATGATGCATGCAGAGGCTTGGAGAGCGCCCCATGCGTTCGAGTTTGTCCCTTCCAGCCGTGGGGCACCCTTCTACCTCCAGACAACTCACAGACTCATGAGAGAGAACCCTTTTGTTCTTTTAAGCTAATAAATTTTGGAGGTGATTTCTTAAGCAGCAAAAGCTAACTGTTACAAATACACCATAAAATCCTCCCTAAAATATACTCTCTAGACAGCTGCCAGACCCTGGAACCATCGAGGATTTATTATCACAGTTAAGTGACTTTCTCCATGTCTGTATTTTACATGCTCACAAAGCCATTTCATTTCTAAACATTTTTTTGATATGGGTTCCCCAAAGTTAGGCACAGAACACTTATAGTTAATCATTTCTATCGAAGTTAGCAATGAAATGCAACAACCTCCTAGGAAAAAGCTTGTGCGTGAGCTCACTGCCCGGACCCTTCACAACACACTGGCCCAGAGCAACATCCCAGCAAAGACCCTCCTCTTGAGGACTTGTATTTGTTTAAGGTGTTCAAAGGACAGAAAGGGAGTTTCTGACTGGGACAAATCTTTGAGGACAGTATTCCTTTCTGCTATAACAAAACAAGCCTGTTCTCATTTGCTCACCTACCAGGGAGTGTTGCTCAAAGCAGAAAATGAATGTGAGCGGCAATAATTGCAAAGATAAAAATGACAGGAAAAAACAATTTCTGGGAACATTTATATGGTGCTTTGACAGCCCTAGCTGTGAGATCAAAGAGTTTAAGGAGGGAAGAAATGATCCACGGTGCAGTAGGCTGAGAGCTGGGTTTCAAAGATGCCATTTGAAATGTTAAAGTAGACCTTTATAGCTTCAAGGCACTAGCGTTCTGTGGGCCAGTTGTAGTGTTGGGGAAATTGAAGGGAGTTGGGTTTTGACTTGGCCACCAGCAAACCTGAGCACTAACCCTAGATGATAGTGGCTACCCATTTTCGAGGGCCTGCTTTAACCAGCTGCTCTGTCCATCCACACTGACAAAACTCCTACAATAACCCTGCAAGGTAGATGGAAACATCCTCCTTTTATGGACAAGGAAATCAAGGCTAAGGAGGTTAAGGAGGTTAAGGTACTTTCCTGAGGTCACACAGCTCACAGGCAACAGCAGAACTGGGACTAGATCTGAAGTCTGTCTGTTCTCACCATATCCTGTTCTAAAGCCTGGTACTCTAGTAGCTTTGATTCTGACCCAAATTGGCCTCCCTTCCTTAAGATACCCACTATGTGGTCAAAACTCAACAATACAAAGAAAAGCTCCTGAAAAAAAATCACTGTGAAATTTTCTATTAGAATTGAATCATGATCAGTTAGAGAATTTCAAAGAACTGAGCCCTAACCCAGGTAATGATAAGCAGTGCCCACCTAATTTCATTATGTAGACTATTCTAAATAATTTGGGGAATGGTATACTACTGTTAGGCAGAGAAGTATTTACCTGGACTCTCTCTTTGCCCTGGATACCCGAAGTATCTACACAGAGGGTTCAAAATGCAGTATCTCAAACACACACTTGCTACAGTTGAGCTGAGTCATGGCATCATCACATTATGTTTTTCTAACATCACAAATGAAGTCTGTCTTCAGTTACATATTTTATAATTCATTCAACAGATGACATTGAATCTTATTTATTTCACCTAGGACTTTTTGAAATACTTTTTGCCTGCAAACATTTAAATTCTTGATAAAAATCCTGCCTTCAAAACTCTGAGATCTATCTCCTCCACAAAGGCCAGCTCCCGTAGCATTTTTAGCCTGTCTTAGACAAGGCAGCAAGTGCCTAGATACAGAGATACAAAGCAGTGCGATGCTGTCGCATGACGCTCACCTTCCTGGGCAGTATGTTCTCTCCCTGTGTCCTCTGCAATCACACCCAACATAGGGATAACTATTTAGAAAATGCTAAATGGTTTCTTGTTGATTGAAATAAAAGAGGGAATTCTCAGCTTATCTGATGCTGCATGGAATTCGGGAAATCCCATGTCCCTTGTGAGCTATTCTGAGAAGTAATGATCATTCATTCGTTCTGCAAATGCTACCGAGCACCTACAATGGGCTTAGAGTCTTGCTACTCAAAGTAGCTTCAGGGCTGGCAGAGTCAGCTTCACCTGGGCCCATTTCCCTCCACCTACTCCATCACCACGTGCATTTTGACAAGACCCCAGGTTATTCACATGCATGTTAAAGTCTGAGAGGCACTGCTTTAGAGGTGCTGTAAGGCATAAGATTTTCTTTATAAAGTAGGAATCCTGGCATTTAGACTAATGATGGGGAAGATATTAAGAGGTACTTCAAAATTGTAGAAGATGGGAGCTTCCCCATGGCCCAGGCATGCTGGAAGATCCTGACACAGGGAGATCCACAGGTACTCTAGGTCTAGGAAGCTGGGGGGAGGGTGGTTGGGGAAGCCACAGTGGTTGCCCCAGTAGAAGGAAATTCCATTGTCAAGATTGAAATAGAGGGGATGTTCTTAGCGTTTGTGAATTCAGCAAAGTGTACTCTGTGAAAGCTTTAGATGAAAAAGTTATTTCTAGTGGTGGTCTTCAAACTTCAATGAACATGAGAATCACCTGGTGACACTGGTTGATCAAAGAAAGAAAGAAAGAAGCAAACAACAGATTCCAGGTCTCACTTCTAGACCTTCTCATTCAGAAGATGGAGAGTGGTGCTTTCAATCTGGGCTTCCCAGTGGAGTCACCCTTGGAGCTTAAAAGATACTGATGTCCAGGACCCACCTCCAGAGATCCCAATTTGATTGATCTGGAGAGAGGTGTAGGCAACAGGATTTTTAAAAATTCCCCAGGTGACTATAATGAGCACCAAGGTTGAGAACCATTGATCTCAAACAGTGGGGCTCAATGCATCAGGGTCCCCAGGAGGGCTGGTTCAAACAGATTTCTCCTACCCCAGAATGTCTGATCAGTAGGTCCGGAGTGAGGCCTAGATGTCTGCATTTCCATCACATTCCCAAGTGCTGCTGGTGCTGATGGTTTGGAGGCCACACTTTGAGGACTATTGGTAAATGGGGAAGGAGTCGGGGCCCAGGAATGGCATTTTTTAACATGCAGCTGAGGAATTCTGATGTCAAGTGTCTGAGTCCCACTCTTAGAAACAGTGTTCTGTGTGGGCTGTGCAATCTCAGGCTGGCATGAGATTGCACAGGGGATCCTCCATGTTTCTCTCGTTCAACAGCACTGGTCTTTTCCTTCCATTCCTATCTTCCAACCCAAGCATTCATTTCTAGATATATTCTACTATCTGCTATAGTTTGGGTGTTTGTCTCCCCAAACCTCATGTTGAAATTTGATCCCCAATGTTGGAGGTGGGGCCAAATGATCCCCTAATTTGATCCCCTAATGTTGGAGGTGTTGGGTCATGGAGGCAGATCCCTCATCAATGGCTCAGTGCTGTTCTCATGGAAATGGAAATGAGTGAGTTCTCACGCTATTAGTTCCTGCAAAAGCTGATCATTAAAAAGAGCCTGGTACCTCCCTGCTGCCTTGCTTCCTCTCTCAACATGTGATCTTTGCACACACCAGCTCCCCTTTACCTTCCACCATGAGCGGAAGCAGCCTGAGGCCCTCACTATATGCACATGCCTGATCTTGAACTTTTCCAGACATCAGAATTGTAAGCCAAATAGACCTTTTTAAGTCAAGTTGCTTAACTTCTCAAGGCTTTAGTTTTCCCATCTGTAAAATGGGGTATCTGCCTCAGAGAGCTGATTCAATGAGATAATATTAATATATGTGAAATGTCATGAAGAGGGAAGTGCATGGTAAGTACTATGTTTATGTTGGCTACTATCCCCAGTAATTCCTCTTAGAAAATAGATAAATTGAACTTCCTCTGGGAAAAGTGATGGTTTCTCTAGCCTCTTGGCTAGAAGGGGTATGGTATTCCCTTTCTGCTGTCTTAGCATTTGATGTATGTCTCTACTTTGCTCTATTTTGCTCTATTAGTTAATTTTCTCCCTTTGTCCACAGATGGGTGAGATCCTCTATATCTTGCTCATTTTTGGATTTCTAGCACCTCGCATAGTGCTAGACACAAGACATGCTCTTGATAAATGTTGGTTGAACAACTGAATATGTGGTTAGAAAAAAAATTGTCTAGTTGTTTCAGAAGTTGCCTTAAATCATCTATTAATGAGCAGAAATCATTCTCTAGTATACAACCAGTCTTTCTGTTAAAGAAAGGGAATAAAGATTAGAGCAAAAATGGTACAAGATAAGTCATCCTCTTCGTGTACTATTCACTTCTAAGTCCACTGATGACGAAGCCACAGGAACATCGTGATGATGGGCGCATTTGTAAGACATCAAATACTCTTATAACTCACTACCCGATTCTCCACTAAAGCTGGCCAGATGCTTGCCAAATTTGTTTCCTTTTTTTCCTTGGATACGCAGAATGCATTTCTCAGACTCCCTTGTGGCTAGGTGGGACCATGTGACCAGGTCTTACCAGTAGAATTTGAGTAGATCTGATCACTCCTAGGCTGAGGGAGTTAAGGGTGTGATGGCTTCTTCAGGCTCCCTCTTTCCTTGGCTACCAGATGGATGCAGAGCCTCCAGGGGATAACTCTTGGGCCCTAACAGTTGGTGGAGCTCCTAGAGGGGAAGAGGCTGGATCCCCGAATGGCTGAGTGGAGCTGAGTACCCCCCAACCTGTCTCCTATCCCAACTTGTGAGAAATGAACTTTTATTATTTTAAATCACTGAATTTGGAAGTTGTCACCTCACCCACCCTACTCTAAAAACACAGGAGACTATAAGTCCCAACTTGGAGTTCTGAAATTTATTGTGGGGGGCACTTATTTTGATGACCTGTGACACACATGTTTGTGTGGATCCCCGAGGGCCACTCCACTGCCAGTATCAAACATGACGTAGTTGCCTGGTCAGTGGAAGCAGCTGTGCACATCTCCTTTACTAAATTAATTTTCAATGTGAATTTTTACAGTAAAAAATACAAGAAAGTTAATTTGAGGATTTCCAAACTGGGTGGAAGGCAGAAAGAACACCAAAGGCCCTAAAAAAATTCTCTCCTAGATAATTGGTCTGATTTTAAAATTATAGTCTTTCCAGAAAAATGTGGCTTCTGGTGCCTCCTTGGGGCTTCTGTGGAACAGAGCCTTTATGAGGTATGCCTCGTAGGAGACCAAAAGCCACATACTGTAAACTGGATTTGGCTTGGCTCAGTGTCCCTTAGGCCTCAGAACCCTCATTTATTCTCCCCGCCAATTTCATATTACTGGGTGGTAAACTCACCATATTCTGGCTGCTCTTTGGTTTCGAAAGTCCGGTGGCCTGGGGCCGGACGGTCCCACCCCCTGGGGGGGTTGAGGAAGTTGCTGTCGTCTGAGGTACTGTCGTATTTGTAGTCCTGGTCCCCGCTATTTGCCCTCGCCAAGGACAAGGACCTCTGCCACCAGGCCCGCCAGTCGGGGGCCGGCACTGCCCAGCTGGGTTTATTCTCCGGGTGCTGATCTTTATCTGCTTCTGAGTCAGGACCGTCGACCACCTCTATGGTGACCTGAAGAATTCAGAACAGGCCAGGGTGAATGTGGAGTCAACAACAGCCATCGACCTATGTGACCCTTGGTAGAAAGTCTGAGAGAGCAGAAGGAAACCATGGGCACCTCTCTCATGAAGGAACGCTGGGATCGCGTGGTGACACAGAATGGAAAACAGCCAGGGATAGTGCAAGTGAGTTCCATCACTAGATGGAACATGGCCTCGGGCTGGGAGAAGAAGTTCATCAGTAGGGTCTCTGAGTTACCGATGACCAAATGGATGAGAAGCCTTTCATTCAAGGGGTAAACATGTATTGTATGTGTTCTTGAAGTGACACTAGAATAATCAGAATGAAACATAACACTTACTGAATACAAAATCTTTCCCAGGCACTATTTAAAAGCTCTGCCGATATTAATTTATTTAACCCTCAACGACCTCCCATCCCTGCGTGTGTGCCTCACCTCCCACCGAGAGGTGGAGTCTATTTTTCCTTCCTGGAAATCTGGGCTGACATGTGACTCACTCTGTCCAGTGGAATGGGTAGGAACAGAATGGTGACAGGTCTTAAAAGGTCTTGTAGCTTCCGTTTTCATTGTCTTGGAATGTTCCCACCGTTAGGTAAGCTAGCACAGCCTAGACCACTGCATGAGTAGAGACCATGTAAAGGGAGAGGCCACATGGAGGAGCGCCAAGGCACCTCAGCCAGTGTCCAGCCCCAAGGCCCCAGCCACGTGAGTGGGGCTCTCCTGGATCTTCCAGCCCTAGGTGGGCCACCCCTGCTGCTGCCACATGGAGGTGAGGCAAGCTCTGCTGGCTAGCCCGGTTCAAATTCCAGACCCACAGCCATCCAGTGGTCATTGCTTCAAGCTATTAAGTTTTGGGGTGGTTGCTAGACAGCAACAGATAGCTTTTTACAGACAGGGAAAACTGGCACACAGAGACGTTAACAACTTGCCAAAGGTCATGGAGCTAGACGAGGGGAATCTGGTTCCAGAACCCATGCTTTTACCAACTTTGTGACACTGTCTATTGAAAAGGAAGTGATAGAGGGACTGTCCCCTCATGAGACCGAGGGAGCAAAGAGGCCACAGGTACTGGTGGGGTCTGCTTGCCACAAGGTGCACCGAGATGTGAGCACAAAGTCCTCAAGACCAGGCTTTCTCAGCTCTGATTGTCACTTAGACCATAGTCCAGCCCCAGCCTGCACACTCCTCAACCAACCCTCCGGGGCAGAGCACATAGTCCTGGAACCAAGGTTAGAACTTGCTCTCGGATTTACGGAGCCTAGTCTGTCACGGGGCTAGAAGAATGTAGCTTCTTGGCTCTGAGAGACAATCAATGTAGAGAAACTTGTTTAAAAAATATAATAAAAGACTCATTGGGTTCCTTTGGCCATCACATAGCTCTTGCAACACCCCCTGGATGAGTTATGCGCAAATGAATCAGAAACACGCGCTCCAAGTAATCAGTGCAAGATGTACTGGGCAGATGCATTTCCAGTTTTGCCCTAACCTGACATCTGAGAGAGCTGCCGAGATGCTCTGCCAAATTGCACTGGGGTGTGTCCATCCCAGAGACAGATAGCCCCTTCCTTTTGTGTGAGCAATAGGAAGGTTTGAATCCTGCTCACTTTGACATTCGAAGGAAGTTGCCCTGCCTATGGTGGGCCCGGGCTGTGGTTTTGTGCAGTCCAGACACATGGTCAAGAGGATGACCTTCAATTCCACAGTCTACTCAGGCAGGCCAAGAGCATCTTTCTCCTCTGCTGTGGGATGCCTAGAAGGGCACCACTAGCTTTATGCCATCATTACCCCAATCTTATAGGCATCCCTTGCATATTTATAAGTAATAATGGAGCTTTTTTAGTAATCCCCAAAAAAAGAAAAAAGGAAAGAAATGAATGCATCATACATTTGGTGTCATCGCTATTTGCTGGAAAGGATGGTTGCTGGGAAGTAATGGTAAGTGGGATCCACATAGAGCCCTGGAAAGATAAGTGGTGGAGGGATGGACCGCTGCAGTGGGGCAGATCCAAGCTGGGCAGTGGCAGGGCAGTGCTGAGCCTTTGGAGACGTACGCTTCCTCCTCTGAAGCCCTCTCCTCTGCCTGCAGACAGCACAACCGAACTGTAACAATCATCTGCAAGGCTATTAAGGGTCTTGGAAGGGAGAGACTGCCAAGAGCCAGGCAAGCCTGCAATTATGGTAATGAAATCAGTCTCTGGGTAGGAGATAAGGGGAAATGTACCCCACAGTTTTGGTATTCCATTTGTATTCAGACTGGAGTCAAAGGGATTGCTTAAACAAAACGTGCCCTGCAATTTCTCCAAGCCAGGAATAAAAACAATTTCATGTTTCAAGCTATTACCGTCAATACGATTTTCTTCCCCCCAAATTGCTGCTCAGCTCCAAACAAAATAGATTTGTTGCCTGGCCAGGCAATGAGTAGCAAAATACAAATTTACTCCAAAAACTATATCAATGACTAAATCTCCACACTTAGAGGTTTCTTTTTTCCCTTTAATTGCTAGCCACTGCTCCAACCGAATTTAAAAAACAAAACAAAACAAAAAAACAAACAAATCTCAGGACTCACCCTTCCCTACAGTTAACAGAGTGGAAACCTCATACTGATATCAAAAGAAGAAATCTAGTCTTCAACCTGAAGTTTCATAGGCAACCAATTAAAAAGCCTTAATGAGCACGTTCAATGACTTTTCAAATGGTGGGAATTAGTTTTGTATTTCCTGTTGCTCTCATTCTGTTTACATGTTTTTCAGTGTCAAAGAATCCTTTGAGAAAGATGTCTTGGACAATCATCAATATGATAAACCATAGGTGTGGGAGTGAGCACAGCAGAGTTCCAAGACCTTATCACCCTTTCTCATCCTTAATACACATCACTGAAATGTCTCCGTATATTTGTTTCTTCTGGACTTTTCCACACCATGAATCACGATGCTAACAGAAAGGGAACTCTTTCAAAAGCCTAAAGTCCAACTTCTGACAGAATAGCCTCAGTTCCAAGAAGGAGAGTCCAAAATAGGTGCCAATTTGGAGAATTTTGTTCAAAATCAGGGAAATGAGAGTAAGACCCAATGCACCTTGATCAGCTTTCCTTCTCTTGATAGTTAATACTTTTATTAGAAACAAACTCTTTACTCTTGCTCTGAAATGCATTTTCTATAGGGAAATTAACACCATTCTCAGTCTAACTGATGATAAAGCAAAGCCACTGAATGCAGAGTTCATGTCCTTCAAACCCAGAAGGGTCTTCTTGCTCGTTGGTCCTCTGAGCTTTGAGCGCTGTGGGGACCAGGTGGGTGTGGGTAGGCGTTTCCCAGAGAGGAAGACCTTCTCCTCAGAAGCCTAGAGCATCAGGGGCACATCTCCTGCAAAGGTTTTGGATCCAGACCATGCTACGCCCCCTTCCTTGACAACTGCCACAGAAAGAACACAAAATGCACTAGGAAGATATGTGATCCCCTCCTCTTAGATGCACTGACGTTCTAAAAACAGTTGTGGCAACCCCAGCTAACTGTGGTTAATGCTTTGCCACTCGCGGCATGCTTGCCCAAACATTATTATCTGTTTTACACAACTTAGACCCCATTTTCAGGCACAGAAACTGGCTGGGAGAATTCAAGTTCCCGAGGTAGACAGCAGGATAGGTGGAGAGTCAGTCTCAAAAATAGAGCTTCTGGTGGCGCATGCCTGTAGTCCCAGCTACTCGGGAGGCTGAGGCAGAAGGATTGCTTGAGCCCCGGAGTTTGAGGTTGCTGTGAGCTAGGCTGACGCCACGGCACTCTAGCCGGGGCAACACAGTGAGACTCTGTCTCAAAAAACAAAACAAAACAAAAAACAAAAAACAAAAAACTAGAGCTTCTGATTCTCAGTTATTTTTGCACACATTTCCTCTTGTCATCTTCATCCCCAATATCATCACCAGCCAGCATCTACCAGTTCTGGGAAGTTTACCCTGTGCTGAGCGCTTCACATTGATGCTCTCATTTAATTTTTGCAGATAACCATACTTGTATGTAGTATTATGCGACATAGGTGCTCAGGGGTAGTAGTATCCTTCTGACTTTATAAGGAAACTGAAGCCCAGAGAGGCCTAGTGACCCACATGAGGCTAAGAGGTGAAGCCTGGCTGACTAAACGGTGCTACCTGATCCCAAACAAGTCAGTCTGACTCAGGACAGCAGCACCCCATGATAATCTGAGCCGTGCAGGCTTGTCCCTGGAGGGACATAGGTCTATGTCTTAGACACAGACATTTCTTGGTTCTTACTCAGCCAGATCTGCCATGCCAAAAGTATTTTAGAGAAAAAGGAGGAAGAGAAATGAAAAGTAGAAGCACATACATTGTAGCCCTGACCAACTCATCTGATTGTATCTTGTGACACTCAAGAGCCCTGTGGCCATATAAATAAGTCTGTGCAAGGAAGAAAAGGCCTTTACAAGGCTGTTTGTAAGTCTCTCTCAATGGAAGAAAAGAAATAAGTATATTGGTTGAAATGAATACTAATCTCAGATTGATCCAGAAAAGAGAAATATTTGGTCGTGAATAGCTACTGTAGTAATGAACTGATGCAGGAAGCCTAATAATGAGTTCATTTTAGAGATTTTTTTTTTTCTCTGCTATCTGACCATCAGCTGCAGACCAAAAACCCAGCCAAGGATACTAAAGTTTAAGTCTAACCTGTCCTGGGGAATTTACTTTCTTTCCTGAATGATTTTTTTTTCCCCTAATAAAACTCAACTTCTTGTATTGTTTTAAATTTCACATGGAGATTCAGTTCGGGACTTTGAGACTATTTCTTTCTATGTTGTGCTTGTTGGTTTTTTTTTTCCCCACTCACTTCCACAGCCTGAAGCCAGGCTTAAAATAGAGATTCTGATTCTCTTGGGACAGAGACTGCTTGACTTCTGGGGGTGAAAAATGCTCTACAGAAGCAGATGCTGGGGCTTTTATAAGCATTTCCCACCCAAAAGTCAAGAGGCCCCAGAGGGACGCGGCCCCTTGCACGGGCTCAGCAATGTCACTTTGGAAAGGTGCGGGCTGTTTCTGTAGGAGAGACAGCGGCTGTAGCCCTGGAGCGTGGGAAATGCTGCCAGAGCCTGCAGGGGCGGGGGGTTCAGGGAGAGGGGTATTAAATTCCTGTTCGGCTCCCCAGCCCCAGCTAGGTGGGGGCAAGGGCAGGTTGCCAGGGGAAGGGACAGATGAGGCCAGAGGCCCTGGAAGCAGAAGCCGACCCACTGATGGGTCCCTCACCTGTTTCTACTCCACTACCCAGGGAGAGGGAATGCTTTGACGGGGCCCACAGTGACCAGCGGGGCTGTCTGCTTGCTGAATCGGCCCTGTGTCAAACCAGAGGATTTCAACAAAAGAGCAGTGATCTAAGGAAGGGGTGAGGGCTGCCAACATGGAAACCATCACCCCCTTTTAAAAAGCACCTCGTGTTTTAAAGGACCACCAGGGAACTGGTTTACTCAAGTGCAGCGGTGCGTGGTGCTGCAGTGGCTAGTGCTGTGTGTATGTGTATATGTGTGTGTGTGTGTGTGTGTGCATGTGTGAGTGCATGCACACACACATGCAGACACACGGCAGGGGCTCCCTGGGGTAGCAGCTGCTTCCTTTTTTCTTTGAATATCTTTCTGAGTGATCAATGCTAACAAACCTTTTGTGGTCTTCTAGAAACAAGGCCAGAAATGCAGCTCAATTTTCTTTTCTTTAGGACCAACAAGTCATCAGATCAATAAAACATTGGCCGTCCCTACCCCTCTGTACTGCCCTTGGAAAGTTACCAGACATAGGGATTGTATAAAGCAGAGACGAAATAACCTGCCCAGGCAGTGGGCAAAAAGGTAGTATCGGCCTAGCCTTTTTGAAGTTTTGACTTTAAAGGTATCTAGATTGGAGCTGCATCGGTTTCGAATCATTCTGCCAGTCACCCAGATATTTGGAGCTGTGGGGAACCTTTCATTCTTGGGAGTTATGGTGATCTTTGCTGTCCAAAGGGCAACCCAAGAAAAATACAGGGACCTCATAGAAATAACACTGTTCCTCTTCCCACCCTGCCCTCCAAAGCATCTTTTCCAGAAGCACCACCTGGAGGGAAACTTTGTGTTCCTGTGCTGGGGTAGGGTTGAGACCAAGTGAGAACAAAGCATTAGTTGTGACTTTCCATCCGTTATATGCCAACATGAGCAGGTGGCTTGGGGGCCTGGAGGAGATGAGAGCCGACCATTTCCACTCAGCCTATCTCTGAAACCATACTTCTGTGGCCGTGCATGGGGAAGTTGCATTTTATAAAGGTCCAAGAGGTTTTTCCAGAGAGACCCTCATGCCTCAAACATCCACAGCCCAGTGCGGCTCTCTCATAACCCATCCTGCATTTATGCCACATCTCACTCCAGTTCTTGCCACACGCTGCAACTCCGACAGCTGCCTCTCTCCTCAGAGAGCTGGGCGGAAATGCTCCAAAGCGTTCTGCGCTTCCCACTTGGCCAGCAACACAGCGTGTTATGATGAAAACTGAGTTGTAATCTTGGCTGCTCCACTGAGCTCATGACAATCTGTCACGTGGGCTGTAGAGGGCTCAGTGCTTGGTGGTTGCCCCCCCCCGCCCTTTTTTTAGGGAGAAAGTAATCTGGGGTTCCCAGCTCTGTGGTTCCCACCTGACTTTATGCCATTGTTCTTCCCTAACATTTAAGTAATATTTTTAGAAGTCCCAAGCGGGTTCTGGGTAGGGGATGGGCATTTCCAGACTGATGCATTCATCTGGGAGAGAGAAAGGGGATCCTGAGAAGTTGTGCCCGAAACTGGGTTCTGAGGTTGAGCATGAGGCACTCAGTAACTTCAACAAGGGAAGACTCCCTGGGCAGCCACGCATTTTCCTGCAACTTCACATGAGTGATTCTTAAATCTATTACCCTAATAGCTTGGTCCTCAGCATCATGCTGCACAAGTGACACTTCCCACCCCTGGGAAGAAACGCTAGCCACAGCAAGCTTAAGAGTGTTCTGGGCATGGCCTAAGCACCCTTGGGATGAGGGCTGTCTGGTCCTGGAACTATAAAATCTCTAAACATGCAGATGAAGCCCTGATGCGGAGCAATGTTAAGCAATAGTATAAAGATGCCCATGTCTGTTTGTTCTGGCCAATCTATACCTCTCCCAAGTGGACCCATTGCTCTTTATCAGAGAGCCATGCGTCCAGTTCCTGGAGAGGGGCATTGGAACAAAAGGCCTGTTTTTCTAATTAATTAGAAAAATACAAGATTGACCAGAAATATTAATGGGGTCATGCAGTGATTTCTGGGCATGGGTTGCCAAAAAGTGGCCTCCACAACATTTTTCACTTCTGTGCCATCCACAGAGTCCTTCCCTACTTCTCCCCATCTGTCGAGATCTGCCCCCCTTGGGACACAGTGCTTTTCTTCCTCTTGCTTTTGCGATCCCTCTGGCACTGTCTCACACGTGGCAGCTGGGATCTTCCCACCCATGTCACTTCCTGGAGGGAACGGGCCTTACATTTCTTAATATCTCATGACCTAATGCAGCATTTTATAGGCAGCAGGGGCTGGCTGATGACTTCTAAGTAAGTTGTGTTCTCAGTGGTGGTTGTCAGCCACCATGACACTGGTGTTATGAGCAAAACAGCTCTGGTCATGGGAACCTGATCTAAAACTGTATGATGCAGAGAACAGAGAGAGAGAGATAGAGAGACAGAGAGAGAGAATATGTAATTAAAGATCAAGTGTTCTCAGCCAGGTGCTGTGGCTCAGCCTGTAATCCTAGCACTCTGGGAGGCCGAGGCGGGCGGATTGTTTGAGCTCAGGAGTTCGAAACCAGCCTGAGCAAGAGTGACACCCCGTCTCTACTAAAAATAGAAAAAAATTAATTGGACAACTAAAAATATATAGAAAAAACTAGCCGGGCATGGTGGCACATGCCTGTGGTCCCAGCTACTCAGGAGGCTGAGGCAGGAGGATCGCTTGAGCCCAGAAGTTTGAGGTTGCTGTGAGCTAAGATGACACCACGGCACTCTAGCCCATGCAACAGAGCGAGACTCTGTCTCAAAAAAAAAAGGAAAAAAAAAAAGATTAAGTGCTCTGAGGCCAGTTCAGGAACTTCCTGCTACGCAAGCTAATTGGCATTTGTTGCAGAGAGAAAGACTACGGAAAAGCTGCCCCTTCACAAGTGAAAATAATTGGGAACAAAGCTTAAAAATATGGAAGCAGGCATGTCAGGACAGGAGCTGGGTAGAGGTTAGACTGCCTAAGGTGGTGAGCCTCTCTTAGACATCTTTGAGAAGAAACGGAGAGAGGTACAAGCAACATTCAAAGCTAGAAGTTTGTCTCTAAAACACAGACTGGCGGGGGAAGTATTTTTGGGAGTCCGAGAGACTGGATTTGAGCCCTACCACTACTGTTTACTAGGCATGTGACCTTGGGTAAACCAAATAGTAAGTTCCTGAGTACCTGTTGCATTGTGGATGGTATTGAAAACATGACATGTACTTTGTCTCCTTCATGAGGACGTTGGGAGGGTAAAATGAGATCAACATTTGCTTTGTAAAGTGCACTGAGCTATTAACATTTCAGTGTAGATGAGTTATTATTTTCAATTCTAGGTATCTAACCTCCCATTTTCCTCTGCTTCATCGAATCCCAACTTAGAGGAAGGTATTTGTCTGTCCCCTAGGAACTTGTATTCTCACATTCCTTCCTCTCATACATTTTTTTATTAGTCATTTACACTTTAGAGCAACTGAAGCTTGTCACCTGCTGAAGGAGTTTCTGGTGTCCAAGGCAAGCTAGAGAGGCATTGAGAGAAAGTGCCTTCCTGAGTGCTTGGAATCATACTCGGGTTTGCCTAATCTATTCACATGTAAGACTGGCCCTTTACTACAGCTACTATATTTCATCAGCTTCAGAGCATATTATTTTATTTTGTTTTTATATTTCAACATCTCTGAAATTGGGATGTATCTTAGAATTCTTGGTGTGTCGTACTTTCATGATCAGTGATTTCTCCTTTTGAGTGGTTCACAGAATAATGGTGCATCTCACAATCAGGGGTGTGATGTCGCTGAAACGTAACACTGTTCTTGTGGAGGTCACACGATCATAAGCAGATATGGTTGAGGGATTAAGAGGAAAAATAAGGTAAGGCTGCAGTTTCCACTGGAATCAGATCAGGAAACAAAAGATGGACTGTTTCGTTTTCTTCCACCTTCCAGCTGCCAAGAATTACCTGGATATTGGGATTCTGCCCATTGATATCTGCTTTGGAAAGATCTGGAAAGTTTGGTAGATCAAGGAGAAAGGATCTGGGGCCATCTCTTTGCAATGAAGGGTGCCCAGTCTCTTGGAATCGCTGTCTGGGGAAGGGCTGGGGTGCAGCCTGGTGGTCTGGATGCTCCCCTGGTGCTTCTTTGAAGAGAGAAAAGCTGGTTTCTGAAGCGGAGTCACTTTCCATGTTGAGGTTATTCTAAAACAAACAAACAAGTAAACAAACAAATGTTAAGGAGACACATGATGAAAAAATGCCCCCCTTAACGGTTCATTAAATTCGGGAGCAAGGACAATTTCAGTGGCTGGAATTAAGCCAGCATGATATTCCCAACTCATTTTGCTACCCTGTGGTTTAGTTTCCCCATCTTCTAAAAAAGCCAGATCATCAGAAAACTTCCTTTAGCCTGCTACCTGGGAATTTTCTAAGGGTTAGTGAGTTATGGGCTATTTACTAAGCATTAAAGCACATCAAAACTAAAATGCTATTTTGAAGAAGAATAGGTGCTCATTTAAACCTGGAACACAATTATGTTTTCCTTCTCACAACTTCAACTGATTAATCGTGCTGGCTTTAATTACAGCTCTAGTGTCCGGAGTTGGTTTCTTTGGTGTGTGCCATGGAGCAAAAGATCTGACCAAGCTGGATAAAGTACTTCAGGCAAATTATTGATGATATCCATCTATCCATTTATCTGTCCATATGTCCATCAATTCATCCATACATCCACCCATATATTCCTCTATCCCTTCATCCATCTATCTATCTGTTCATCCATCCATCAAACATCCATTCATCCATCTTTCCATCCTTCTGTCCATCCATCCATCCATCTAATCAACAAATGCCATCCACATGCTAGGCACAGGAGATACAGCAATAAACAAGACAGACATAGAAGCTATTATTTTGGAGTGTACATCGAGTTAGTGGGAATAAACTATAAATGCATAGATAGATCAGATCAGAGAGTGGTAACAGCTGAGAAGAAAAGAAGGACAATGACAGAGAGTGACTGAGGAAAACATTAGATGGGTGGCCAGGGAGAACCTTTCTGAGAAGGTAACATTGGAGACAAGATCTGAACAAGAGAAGGAGGCACTCTGCTATGATCTGGGGGAAGGACATTCTAGCAAAGAGAAGAGCAAAGGGAACACCCAAGTCCTAGGGCGGGAATGAACTTGGCTACAGAATGGCCAGTGAAGCTGGTGTAGCTTGAAGGAGGGAAGAACTGCACGAGAAGAAGATGAAGAGAGTGGGATCGCTGAAGGAAAAGTGACAACAAGGCATTCTGACATCTAATGCCTTTATTCTGAAAAGTGCAAGTCCGTTGTTTTTTTCCCAGCTAGTCAAAAATGTCTCTATTTAGTTGCCACTGGGGAAATTATTCTAAGATTGAAGAATGTACAAGTTGCTGGACTCATTGCCCAAACCATGCCTTCTTCCCCTCCTCTCCTGCTCCATGGACCTTTCACTGGAGGCTTCCTCCAGCCTTCAGGGATGGCATGTTCATGTTTACTGGTGGAGGGAGAAGGGGAGATAGAATTTCACCAGTGTTTGGGTCAGCGGTTAATGCTCTTGTTATTCTTGGGCATGTTTTGGGGTTTGAGGGTGTATATTCCAGCACACTGTCTCCACACACACACCCCACCCCCTACTGCAATGCCCGTGACCTTGCCAAAGGGTTACAGTTGGTATCAAAACACTCATGGCTCTGAGTACCCAAGGTCAGAAACGGCCCAGGGAAAAAACACCCACAGCAGATACATATCTTCTTAGAAGCTAACCTGAGGGAATGGATTTTTATTATTATATTCCTCTTTCAACAGGAATGGGGCTGAGGAATAAACTCACCGGTGCACAGACCACCTCTGTGAATGTTCAAAGAGGCCAACAGGAGGGCGGAGATAGAGACCACGTCTGCCTCCTCTTTACAACACACGGTGGCAGAGGGGAAAGCTGGCTGCTCTGTGGCATGTTTTTGCTTGCCTTTCCTTTTGGCTCAGGAGATGTGGCTGGGGGCAGTGTCTTTGTTCACCTTTCCAGCCACTCTCTGCCATGGTTTTTGTCTCCTGGCACATCCTAGTAGAGGGAGTTGCCCTGACATTTCGAAGCGTTACTCAATGCAACAGAAGCCAAATGTACTGTTCTTTGGTTGAGTCCAGTGCACATAGGAGAGAGAGGGAGAGGGAGAGGGGGTGAGAGAGAGAGAGAGAGAGAGAGAGAAAGGGAGAGAGAAGAGCATGCTAAGTCTTTCCTCAACATAGGACTTCTCTATTACACCCCAAAGGGGAGATAACTGAGTGCAGTTGTTCCCTTGCTTTTCTCCCTGGATCGCTAACCCTAAAACTTTTCCAATGGTGTTAGAGTGGACAGCTGGATGCTCATGGAGAATTTCTTGTGCAGGACTTAGGGCTGTAAGTCCACAGAGGGGCCCAGAATTTGCTTCCCAATTGCTTCAGGGAATCCCTGTAAATCAAACCCTAACTTCCCTGCAACAACTGAGACATACTGCTTAATTGGGTTAAAAATGGAGTTCTCTTTCCTTTCCCTGTGGTAAAGTACTCTTTCTACTACTAAAACTTATATTTTAGAAGAAGAACTAGGAAACGTGTTTTTGCTGCTATTTAGCATTTTGCTCAGCTGTCTGAAAAAACAGGGACTGAATCTGATTGATTTCTCTATCTGACTCTTGAATTTTTCCGGGTGGGAAATTCGTCACTGCACAGTGATTCTAGCTTGGCCTCAGACCAAGCAAACACCTCAGACTCTCTGTGGCTCAGTGATCCTCCATGTTAAGCCAGGCAGATAATAAGGAGAGACCTGTACCCTTCCAGCAGGATGGTTGAGATAACTTGGTTGGGTTGTTTCTACACATGAGAAGAGAATGTAGAGTTAGGATGATTGGCTGGGCAAGTCAGGCCACAAGTGCCTCTGCCGGGAATAGTCAGCCTACTAGGGCTAAAGTATGTTTTGGCTTCAGTTATGCACACAGTTGTGGTATTTCCCCATCTCTCTCCAACCGCCCTGCCCCCCAGACGAAGGCTCAGTTTTGTAAAGTGTTTGGAAGATGGGAAGTAATAAAGAAATGCTAATCACAATTTCTGAGTATCTATTACTCTTGCTCCTCTTCCAAAACATATTTAACTAGAAACCTTGGTTCCCTGCAATGTCATGAGCCCAAATTGTTCAGAAACTGGAAGGCCTAGGATGGTGGAAGTGTGTTGAAGAACAGTCCATATAAATGAAACTCCATTTTATTCAATCAGTAACAAAATTTGGGAGTAGCCATTATTTTGGTAATCTAGATTTTAAATCCAGGGCAGGAGATGACAGACAGGATCTGCTAACAACGTAGCCAAAAATCTTTTTTCATGTTTTCTCAAAAGGGACACATTGTGTATCTTCCTTGAAGAGTCCCCTTGGAGGTCTTTGTTGAGGACATCCCTCCATCCGTCACCCGGTTCACTCACTGAATACTCCACTTAAATTATTCTAGCCTAGTGAAGCTTCTCAGGAGGGGTGGATCTTCAAGTGAAGATTTGAATGGTTTATTTTTTTACCCAGGTAAGCCAATACTCTTCTCTGAAGACAATAGCTTAGGAAAGTCCAGGAATTTAAGAAAAGAAACATCATTCTTTCCAAGCTGCTGTAGGATTCATTTTGCCTGAATTAAAGTGACACACGGGGCCTGCTCAGTTTAGGAAAATATTTCTTTATCCACAATGTGTCTTTGAGTTGATCTTAAATCTGTGAGTTAACATTGACAATGCTGCAGCATCAGTAGCAATGTTCCCTCCTGTGACTGTAATTTTAGAGCTGTGACTACTAATGAAAAGGAAATCAGAAAAATTGAAGTTATTATACAGCTTACGCTCATGTACAGTTCAATTGCTAAGGCAGGTGAACCGTCTTCGTCAAATTATCCAGCTACTGCTTTATGCTTCCCATCTTTGTGTGTAGCTCCTATTTCCCCATTATGTTAGAACCTATTCTTATCTAAAATAGAAATAGTAATAAAAACATCATGCTCTCGCAGCCTATGATTTTGCCCTAGATGGCAGTCCTATGGCAGACATTGCGATTGCCTACCCGGTGTCCATCCCCCTCCTTTCTTATGCAGTGTTTATTTCAGGTGGCAATGTGCCTGGCTAAAACTACACTTCCCAGCATCCATTACATCTGGGTGGGATCATGTGACACAGTCTGCCCAATGAGGAGCCTGTGGAAGGGACTAGGCAGAACTGCTACAAAGGAGGCAGATTCAGTTTTGCTTTTTGCCTTTTTCTCTTCCACTTTTTCCTGCCAGAAATGAGCAGACAGGGCTTGAGGTGAAATGAGAAAGCTGGCAGATGTGCAGATGAAGGCTGTATGCTGAGCGTAGCTGACTGGAAGATCGTGGGCCCGGGTCCCTGTTGGCATTGTGGAGCGATCATGCCAGTCCTGGAATGGTGATAAGGCTAATGATGCTGTTATCCCCAAAATCAATGTTAACATTGACAATACTGCAGCACCAGTAGAGATGTTCCCTCTTGACAGTCTAATTTTAGAGCTGTGACAATAAAAAAGTGAAAAGCCCTGTTTAGCTAAATGATTCTATGCTGGGTTTTCTGTCCTTTGCAGTTGAACACAACCCCTGGTTGCAGAGGTCCTGGCAGGACAGTTGACGAGACATCATGGTGAAATTCCCAGTGGCAGCCAGGACACGAATGCTGTGGTCTGCTGCTAACATGCCTGCCCAATATCCTCTTCCAAATCTGCCCTCTACCCCCTTTGCAGACATTAAAGGAATCTTTTCTTTGTCTCAGCATCTACACATAACATTTCTCAAATCTGCTCACTGTGTACTGTAATATTTCCTTTAAACTGACCTAAAATACTATCACTAAATTTTAAGATTTAAAATTTAAAATGACCTCTATCAGGGAATTCTAGTTCATCCTCCCTAAAAGGAACCAGAGCTTCTTGGACAAATGGCTGAGTACAGATCCTGGGTAGGGAAGGAACAAATGAGTTTGGGATACTTTGCTGTGCCGTGAAGCAAGGAAGCTTTCAATGATTAACACGGTCCTCCTGAGAGAACACAGCAGCCAGCGTAACGGGTCCCCATTGTTCAAAGATCAGACAATTTGGGGGTCAAAAAAAAAAGATTGTACTTGACTGATGCACATTGAATCTATGAAATTCATGAGCCTATGATGATACTCACAAAAAACAGGAAGCCAGAAAAACTACTGTTAACACTTGAAATAGGTATTATAAAACTTCTCACTTTGAAAATTGGTATGACAAAGGAAGAAAGGTTTTCCTGAGAAAGTAATGTTTGAGCTCAGATTGAAAAGGCAAGTAAAAGTTAAGCAGGTGAAGCAGGTAAAGAGAGCAGGGCCACTGGGGAGGTGGTCCAGGACTGCAGCCCTGGCAAAGGACTCCCTGAAGTTATAGATCCAAAGGATGTCAGAGTTGGAGTGGAGAGGGTGTTATGATCAGAGCCTCCCTGCTGTCTTAGTATGAGATAACTGAGTTAAATACTATACATGTCACGTCCAATAACCAGAGGCCTTGGCCCATCAGCCTTTGGTCCGAGAGCCTTCTATCATACTGCATTGTGACTTTTCCACGAGGCTGCCACTTCCCTGGTGGCATGCTCTGGGACATTTGGAGTTTTGCTGAAGCTGTACGGTATTGGGGTCTCCTCCTTTCTCTCTCATTCTCATCAGCTGGGCTCGGATACCCCTGGGAAAGCTCTGCTCAGATGAATTGTGAAAAGAAAATCTGTCATCTGAGGGCTGGGTGCAGTTTCTAAGATGACAAACCCAGACGCTTTAATTATTTGTGTCCTTTATACTGAGGATATCGCTGGTCCAAGACCAAGTGTCCAACCACTGCCTCCAGCCACTACATGACTGGACCTGCTCATTTTGGCTGTCCTCATGACCAAGGCCGGTTGCCATAGCCACCCCAAGGGCCAGAGTGGTCAGAAAGGCCAGAGACCTCAGCTGGACACTTGGCACAGGCAGAGGAATCCAAAGGAGAGGGCATGCGGTTCTTTGGGCAATCAAGCCACAGGGCAAATTAGGATAATCACCTCAAGGGGGACGATCAAGCTGTGGAAATAGGCGATGGATCCACTTTTGGAAAAAATATGCTAAGCGTCATTGTCCTAGTCTGCAAATAGCCACCTGCCCTATTCCGCAAACATGAACCAAAGGCTGGCATGTGAAAAACAGGACTGATTTGACCACTTCCAGAACCTCCAGAAGAGGCACAAACTAGTAAAAAATTGTGGCTGTCTAGGACAGTTTTGCTACTTTTTCTTTTTAAGGCAAAAACTGGTAACTATTCCCAGATTGACACAGCCAGGCAGACTTCTTGGAGGCAGACTGGATGGTACATTTCTGGAGGGCAAAGAATAGGCCGTATCTGCAAATCTCCAGCCCCCATCCCCTCCAATTCCACAAGCTCAGGGGGCACCCAATAAGTACTAGTTGATGATAATGATGGCTATAGTTATCATTGGCTAACTAGGGCCTAGTTAGATTTTGTTTTAATTAGACTCAGGCTACAGGCCTTATTACCCCTAATGTAGCTTTTATGTGGGCTTCCTAGGAAAAAAAAAGTCCAGGAATCTTCTACTGAAGATATTAAAGAAGATATTATTAGCAATGCGTTTGGTCTCATGGACTTTGAACAACAAACAACAGAGATTATAATTAACGTCACTGCAGCCTCTCTCCTTAAAACACACTAACAATATAGCTAATTAGCAATATGTCCTCATTTGGGGCTGGACATCTGCATATTATTATCGACAATGCTTGTTTCCTTTTTCCAGATGAAAGGAAGCCATACTGCACCCAGGCATATGGCTGTGCTCCTTCCACATTAAAACACTCCGTTTTCCTCCACCCATGAGAAATATACTTGGGGCTTTATCTGTGCCGGGCATCAATTTTGTCTGGAACACTTCCACACGTCTAAAAATAAGCTCAAGAATGCCACTGGTGGTATTTCAAAGGGAAGAGCAAAAGTTTTCCCGTTTGGGGAGATAAAAGAATAAAAGGGCACACTGATTATCTTTACACATGATTGAGAAGCAAATGCTGCTAGGAAGAGGAAACCAAGAGAATGAATAAAATGAGTTGTAGACCATAAAATCAGCTTTCTCAAGAGGGCACACTTATTCTTAGTACTCAGGAAGGTGGATGGAGAACATCAGCATAGGAGTGGAAGCAAGGGGTGGTGAAGGCTTGTTCTGTGAAGTGTTGGGAAGAGGTAACCAGAATCTACCAGGGAGAAACTGTGCACTATAAGTATGTGGATGGACACCCAAGGTTGGCTTTTGCTCTAGCAAAATGATGGTGATCATTCCCCTTCAGGCAGCAGGAACAGAGCAAATATCAATGGCCCTATTTTATAGTAAGCATGAAAATGCAGCGTCTCTTTTGGAACCATTCCTGGCATGGGGAAATAGCCAGACATGTGCTTCAGTCTCTTCTAGGGGACCCTGAAGACAGCCCTGGGAGCTGGTGCCATGGGCACATCATGTTTCAAGAATGCAGGGGTGTCACAGTCCTGCCTGGGAACAGAGCCTGCTGTTGAAAGTCTGACTAATAGCTGAGGAATCTCTGGTTATGGTGGCAGAATGTATCATAAGGATGTTTACTTTAGGGCTTGGGAGTGACCTTCCTTATGATCACAGGCTTTAGAAGAAATGAAGAATGGTCAACGCATTGCACTGGGGCAGGGAGCTGGCTCTGTAGAGGCAGGGGCCACCCAATCCCTGTGTCTTTCCGAACCGAAGGCTCTGGGGACCAGCTGACAAAATGGAAGTCAACACTTCATTGGTTTGTCTCGAATAATTCTGTAGACTGCTTTCATCTTGAAAATGTGTGGATCATTGGTGATTTTTCAAGTTGTGCTTTCTTCACCGCTAGCAGAGAAAACAGAGTGGTAACTTTCCAGGACCCATTTCCTCGATGTCCTGTTAGGCTAAAGAATGAACTGAAATGAAGCAGGAATTATTCTTTCAAGTCTAAGAAAATGTGCAAGAAGTAGAGTACAAGAGTGGAAAGCCAACGTGGCCAAAAAAGCGCTTCACCTATCATCTAAAACATCTTTGCAAATGTAAAGAGAAGGAGAATTTGTATTTTCCAGAACCTTTGTCAGGGGGAAATGTGGACTTGTCTAGAAATTACACTTTGATAAATTTCTTGCTTGCCCACCTCAGGATTAAGTTAAGGGCAGGGATTTGTCTGCCCTTAAATTAATCCTGAGTTTTAGAATTTGAGGCCAGAGCTAACTTGCACAGAGCTATAAAGAATAGGCCAGGGGTGGCCACCAGGGGGC
This sequence comes from Avahi laniger, assembly GCA_963575035.1. Lineage (NCBI taxonomy): Eukaryota > Metazoa > Chordata > Mammalia > Primates > Indriidae > Avahi > Avahi laniger. The sequence continues at coordinate 75,723 of CAUYSK010099993.1, forward strand.
TTCGGTCCCTACTCTTGGGCCCATTAGAGCTCAGCCTACTCTTTAAGTCAAACTTTGAGCAAATATTTAATGAGTATAGATTATTGGTGATTTTCTAAATTGTGCTTTCTCCATTGCTGGAAAAGAAAACAGTGGTAACTGACCTGTTTTCCAGGACCGAATTTGAAGAGGCACCAAATCATTAGTGAGCCTAATGGCCTGACTATCCAAGTCCTCCCTTGGCCAGAGGGGGAGGGTGTTGAACAGAACAAGGAGACCCAAGAGGTGAACATCCCCTTCAGCGATTCTGTGTCTCCCCACATGGAATGAGAGGGAGCCAAGGCCAAGGCCAAGGCTGGTGTCCCGCTGATGGAAGGGAAAACCTGGTGGGCAAGCCAAAGAGCATGGGACAGCAGAGTTCAGAGGAGGCTGAGGCTTGGGGTGGGGGTGGCCTGGGACCCTTTGCCAAGCTGTTATTCTAATCAAGGAGATGGATTCTTCAACCTTGGAATCCTGGAAAAGTGTTCACGCTATTGTGCGAGGGCCTGGGCCAAGAGGTATGAGGCCAGGGTCTGGGTCCCAGCATTGCCTCTACCTTGTTTTGTGGACTTTGGTAAGTTATTGCACCCTTGCACCTATGGTAGACTGGTTTGAAAAAAGGACCACAGATTCTTCCTTTCTCTAAATATGCACGCCTTGGTAGTTGCTTCCTAGGCTATCCTTGAGCTTGGCCTTGCTGCTTACTGGCCAAACGGACAACAGTTAGCAAAGACTTGAAAAGTGCTTGTGCACTGGGGCTTGCCTCTTTTTGTTTCTCTTTGGAATCCTGAGGCCACTCCATGAAGAAGGCTGAGCTAGGCTGTTGCATGGCAAGAGACAGAGAAAATCTGTCCCAGACCCAGCAATCTGTCAATGGCCAGTCACGCAGATGGATACCATCCTAGACCATCCAGCCCTGGCTGCGCCCAGCCGGGCTTAGGAGAGCCACTCAGCAGATCCAGAGAATCATGAGAAATAATACGGGTTTATGGTTTTAAGCTAATGAATTTGGAGTGGTTTATTACACAGCAAAGGCTAACTGATACAAGAACTCAGTTATTTCCTGTGTAAAATGACCACAGTGAGGTAGAACTCCTCTCAGAAAACCTCTCGGTCTGCTTAGTTCTGACCTCCTTGGAATGGAATCCTCAAGAGACACTTGTTCTGGAGAGATCATTTCACAGTAATTGAAATGAAACCCTGTTCCAAATGCTGACAATGTAAAATTGAGGATGAGGAGATTAAACAAAACCCCAATAGTTCTAAATGCATAAAATGTAGATTCTCTCTTCAATGACTAGAACACCTTCTCCTTTTCCCCTGTCCTCATATCTGTTAACTTAAAGCTGAATAAGTTCAGTTGGAAAATTCCAAACCCCTGCCTACTACTGCCTTCATTTACATGTACTCCTTTGTTAACAGCTCCATTGCCAGTTTTTCAAAGATTCAGAGTCGAGACTTAACAGTTCTCCCTCACACTTTCGTGATGCACCTGCACAGCTCTATTGGGCTGCCAGGAACTGGTAATACTCATTTTTCAGGGAACTCTTACTGACACTATAAAACAATTATAGAGCTATGACAGATCAAATATGGCCAGAGGTGAAGAGAAAGTTGTATGCCACCAGGACCCCTTCCCTTTCCCATCTATCTACAATATATTGTTCTTATTTAGACTGCTATTCTGTTCTCCCTTCCCTGCTTGGAAAACTGACAGCTGATGCAATTGCGGGCCCTTGAATTAGCTTGGCTGATCTTCCTCTATAAACAGCTGGGATAGTTGTTCTACTCATGGATTCATTTAACAAACACTTCCTGGGTATCTGTTATGTACCAGGTACTATTCTGGAATGAAACAGTTCCAATAGCAAATGGCTTGTTAAGACAAATTATCCAAAATTTGGAAATGAAGCAAAAAGATGACTGTAAGTGTATCCTTCATACTGAAGAACAGTATGACAGTGTTGTCCCAAATTATTTAATTCTCTAGGATAAGATGTCTTTGCTTGACCCATTATTTACTATTGATTAGAGCCCAGACTAAAACTTACATGCTGACTTATAGATTTTCATCCTATAGAAATGCAAATGTTTTTTGTCCAGTAGAAATAATAACTAGAAGCTGACTGTTTTATGGCCCTATAGGATATTAACCAGTTTTGTTTATGTTTACAAATTTACTTCATCATGATTTGCCCAACTAACTTTATAAATATCTATTCCTCAAATGCTCTGAAATGGCATCATTGTCTTCCTCATTCCCTCATTAACTAGTTAAATAAATCTTTGACATGTATTTGTTCTATATTTTTAGGAGACTCATGTTTGAATATTATGAAAATTATACTTGGACAGGTTTTTGTCCTCAAGGAGTTTATATTCCAGAGGGGAAGTTAAGAAATGTTTATACCCATATAAAATGCAAGGAAGAAAGTGGGAAATTCTTAAAGGGTAGAAGATTCCAATGTAAGTAAGTAAAATTACCCAGGTTCCTAATTATGATAGCACAACTCACCATCTATAGAGTCCTTAACATCACACATTATGCCCTTTCCTCTCCTCCAAAGACTCCTGTGTGGATATTGGTCTAATGTGCTAACAAGCTGGAGCAATATGGGGAACTCTGGCTTGTGAGTGGGACTTCCCTCAGTTTTCTCCTCTTATGAGGGGCCCCACGGGGAGAACAGAAGGCCAAGCACCAGGGGGCACTCAACCTACTTTCAACCATTTTATTACCCCCTTCCCTCATACAATTTCCTGCTCCAATCCTAGAGAAACAAAGCACTTCCCAGTTTTGATTCAGAGAAAATTCTACCATTAGAACCCATGCTGTTAGCTGAGGTCCAAGAGAAGAGAACCAACAGCTTCTCAGGGGCTTCCTTCCGGGAGGTGGTCATGAAGGGCGGTTGTGCAACATGGAACACATTTACTATTCTCCGTAGCATAAATGTCATGCTATTAGGATTACCAGTCTGAATCTGAGCAGCAGATGGATGGCACCTCCGATTGGGTAACTGAGGAGAGCTTAATAAAGGAACAATTGACACATGTCTGGGCAAAGTGCCCGGAAACTACCAAGAATGCTCTGCTATCCAGGGCCAGGAAGGCCAGGGAGATCTTACACCCCCAGGCCTGAAGATGCAGGGAAAGGAGAGGTTACTGTTACCCAAAGGGAAAGAGAGAGTTGTGGGGTTAGAGGTGAGGCGGGAACACAGGGGGCTTACCAAACACTGCAACCGCCCTCTCCTCTTCCCTCCATCTCCTGCTTAACATTGGCCAGACCCAATCAGAAGCCAGGAAGCAAGGGCGCCTGTCGATGTAATATATGCAGATCAGATGCTCAAGGAATAAATTATGATGGAGAAGGGTGGAAAAGGAATTTGGAGAGGTAAACAGAACATGTTTGGGAGAAATAGCAGCTATCATCCATGCCAGGCACCGTATGTTAAATCTGATCTTCACAACTCCCACATGAGGTCGACATGATTACCCCCATTCCACAGATGAGGAAATTATGGCTGAGAGGCTCCAAAACCCTTGTTCCTTTCGCTGTGTGGCATGGTCCTAATTTCTCCCCTAGAGGTGTTGTCTAGAACAAGAAGAAGGTCTGCAGCCACTTTGAATTCCACATCCTCCCCGAAGCATAGCTCCCGTCCAGAGTTACCACGACGTTTCTAAGAGGACCGGCTCAAGGATTCTGGGCTGCGGCACACGGCTGGCTTAATCCTCACTATGCTCCCCCACTTGCTTTGGTAGGGGGTCCTGGCCTCATTCTCTTAAGAAAACTCACATCTAGGTACCAGTCCAGCCCAAGGCTGCTTGAATCATGCAGTCTGATGATTTCTTAGGATTAATCAGGCCTGGGCAGCAAAAACAGTACATGTAATGAGGATGAAATCAAACAGACAACGACCAATTCATGAGGGAAGAAGGCAGGAATGAAATGGCACATGGCACTTTATGCGAATGTAACGAGAGCTATTGAGGCAGAGAACAGAGAAAGGAGGTCACAGATTGCTTTGGACCTGAGCAATTGCCTCAGACCTGCTGAACATGCAGGATGAACTTTAAAAGCGACGGAGCCCAAACAGCCATTGATGGTAGAATGCGTTGGGAAGATATATACATAAAATAAATATTCATAGAATGAAACACTATACAGCAATGAGAATGGACAAACTATGACCATATTGAACAATATTGATGAATTTCACCAACATAATATTGAGCAAAGGAAGCCAAATACAAAAGTACATTCGACTTATGATTCTGCTTATATAAAGTTCAAAAGCAGGCAAAGCTAAACAGTGCTGTTAGAAGTCAGGACAGTGGTGACCTGGGGTGGAGTGTCCTGGGGCTGTGGGGCCATGTGCTACTTTTTGATCTGGGAGCTGGTTACAGAACTTACATAACTACCAAAATCACTCCAAAAAAAAAGAAAAAATAGAAAGGAATCAGAGAGAAATGGCAAGGTCCTAGATATTTCTTAAAGAAGCCAAGCTTCTCTGTTGCTGTTATTTTATTTTCTGAACAATAAAGTGTCCAGGGAAATATAGGATTTGAAAAAAGAGGGGCTTCCCATTGGATATGTGATTTCCCTGTGGCTCAGTTTTCTCACCTGTAAAGTGAGTAGCACTTCAGTGGTAAAAAATATTCATTTCCCCCTTTCTTTTTTCCTTCTCTTCTTAGCTTTTCCTAGCACTCACTCTTACATTGTTATATTTTCTCTGCCAAGATTTCCCCTTCACACCCAGCTTCTATCTTCCCGACCTGAGTACTAACCACACCTTCACCTCCTTCCCTGTTTTTCAAATGTCTTCTCTGCACCAGCCTTGTACAAACATTTTTTCATGCATCATTTCAACCAATTGCCTCCCAAAGCCCCACCAGATGGGTACGATTATCATTGCCCATTTTGTACCGATGAGAAAACTGAAGGTTAGAATCCTACCAAAGTCTGCGGCTCATAAAGGGCCCAGCAGGGTGTGAAGCCTGGCTGACTCCAGGGACCAGCGGAGACAACAGCAGGCAGCCCCTGTCCGCTGCTGTGGAAAGTGAAGATCTCTTCCAATCACCTTGGTATAAGGACAGAGAATGGAGAGAAATGACCTAGACTTCCGTTACCAGCCCCTCCCAAAAGCCCCACCTCCAGGTTGGAGGAAGTGGTCATGGCTTTGGTCATTTGAGTTTTAAAGCCATTTCATTTCCACGATTCCCTATTAAAATACAACTAGTCCTGAGAATAGTCACACCAGATCTACCCGGCAGGAGCAGGGCACAAGGTAGGTTTTGGGATCCAACTCCCCATTTTTATAGGACATAACCCAGAGAGTCATTGGGAAGGAGAAGGCACATGAGCATGGGTCCAGAACAGAGTCAGAGTCTCTGACTCACGGCTTGATGCTCTTGCTCTTCCACTGGCTGCTTCTGTGGCACTGCCTGGTGGCCCTCCATGGTTTTCCATGACTGAATCACAGTCTTTTTCTCTTTATAATTACAGTCTTACCAAAAAAATAAGGGCCTCACTAAATATCCTTTGAATGAATGAATGGATAGCTGGATGAACAAATAGGATTTCAAAGCCCAATAGGCATGGGCACAGTTGACTCCTGTAGTTTCATTTAGGGTCACCACGCCAGGTACACTGTACAGTTGTGCACGGCACAAAGGAACCTGGCGAGGGGGTATGTAGGAGTTCAAATTCAGGCTGGAGGAAGGGATGCTGTCTGCCCAGAGGGAGTACCTTGTTATAATTCATATAGAGGCTAATAAGTGCTAATAGATGAGCCCTAGTGTCACATGCTGGCTTCTCTACCTGCGAAGACTTTCCTTCCCTTACCCATGAAGAAAACTCCTATGCATCCTTTAAAACCCTATTTAGATAATTGCCTTCTCTGTGAAGATTTTCCTGATCTTCAGTGGAATTAATCCCTCCCTGCTCTGCATTACTTCTTTACCTTATGCATACTTCTTTTGTTTTTATATACATTATTAGACTTTTATTCATTTTTGTTCAGTTTCTAGCTAAAATGACACATAAGTAGTGACTGAATGTAAACTCGACTGCACAATGGGGTAAATTATACTAGCCATGTTACGTCTTCAGGTCCTTTCATGTCCCCTAACAACAAAAAGGGCGTTTTATCCATTTTTCAAATTCCTCTGCTACCATCCTAGTCCAGGCCACCATCATCATTGTCTCTATTTTTCAAGTCTCAGCTTAAATGTCACCTCCAGAGACAGAGGACTTCCCTGATCATCTTGTGTAAATAGAGTCCCTCCCACCCCTCAACAGTTCCCCTCTGTCACTCTGCTTATTTCCTCTGTAGTGTTTATCACAAGCTGAAACTGTTCTGTTATGGGCTTTCTTCCTTGTTGTGGCTCCTACCAGGATGTCGGCTCCCAGAAGCAGGGACTATGTTTGTTCTGTCACTTCCCTACCTCAGCAGTTGGCCTAGAACCCGACACTTAGTAGGACTTCACCAAATGCCCTTCAAATGAATGGATGGACCAAGGAATAGATGAATGAATGAATGAATGAATGAATGACAAGGTTTCAATGCCAGATAGGTATGGGCAGAGTTGACTCACCCTACATCTCTGGAACTATGTTTGGGCCCCAGATGTGGGAGGATGAGGAGAAGCTCTGACAGAGGTGGAAAAAGGTCTCCCTGGCTCAGTTCCTGCATTGGCCCCCCGACTTTGTGTGGTGACCCCGGGTCCTGGCACAACTTGGCACAGTCATCTGCCTCTGAGGGATGTCACGAGCAGTGCCTGGCTCTTCCCTTTGCCCAGAGAGAGAATATAGAGACTGCGCTGGAGGTGCCAATGGCTACTGTCACCTGCCTGTGACCGAGTCACTGTTCAATACCCAGCAAGTGCACCAAGGAGCAGCCCTGGCAGAACAGTAGAGGATAGTAGGGACTTAGGAAGCAGGGACAGAAAGAAGACTCAGAAGGACGTGAGGCATAGAAGCACAAATATTTTGCTCTCTTGAATTCAATCCTGTTTCTGAACATATTTTGAATCTGCTTGCTTTTCTTCAAAGTCAGATATGAATTCAAAGGTTTTATATGTATACTATGTATATGTATATATGCAAATACATATATACATACAAATATGCATTTACATATATACATACATAAGTATGTCTTTACATGTCCTGTAAGTATACACATGTATTTATACATATTAATAAAAATATAGATGTATGTATTTTATTTTACTTTTTGTCTTAATTTTAAATTTTATTAATAACATATCTGAACACTCCATTGTTTCCTAAACAAGTTCACAGAAAAGCTGATAATAATGCTGACTCATCACTTTAAAACAGTTGTTCTCCACTGTGAAAACAGTCTGGTCCCCAGACCGGCAGCATCAGCATTGTCTGGAAATGTGTTAAAAATGCTGATTCTTGAGCCCCCACCCTGTGGAATCAGAGTCTCTGGGGTGGAGCCCAGCAGCTGTTGTTTGAACAAGCTCTCCTGGTGGTTCTGCGACAGGCTCACACCTGAGAACCTCTGCTCCAGCCAGGAGAAGACGAAGAACAGGTGGCCGAGCAGCAGTTAAGGAGCCATCATTCCCAGGGTCACTTCAGCAGAGAGAAACGATTTCAGGAGATGAAGGGCTCTCGTGGAGTCTGTGTACTTCTGCACTGGGGACACGTAATCAGATACATAGCAAATGAGCTTTAAGGCATCTAGGTCCAGCCTGGGGAGACCGTTTGAGCAATCATCCGCTCCTCAGGGATGCCCCTATGAGGAGAACCCCATGAGGGGAAGGACAGAGCTCCTCCACCCCTGGGTCCCTGGGCGAAGGAGGCTGCCTGCTGGGTCAAAAGATCAACAACACCCCCCAGAGATGGAGGGTAAACTGTAAGACCTGGTTTGCTGTCTGCTCTACCTCTTCTTGCCCATATTAATATATTCTAGCCCTGGCAGGTTTGCTTGGATAGCAAGTACCCCAAATGGGGCAGCAAAGGGCCTCCACCTAATTTCTCACTCACTGTGTCACTGTCTTTAATCAAGCCACACAGGTCCATGGGGAAAGACAGGCTTGGGTCCAGCTTAGCTATGGGATCAGATAAACTTTTCTAGCTCAGAGGTCTTGCAGAAGATTAAGCAAGACCTGAGAGGGGCCCCAGGTAGGCCTAAGAGAGAAGAGAAATTATCCCTCAGTATCTGAGACAAGTGGGAAGAAAGAAGGTGTGAGACAGAGGAGAGAGTTGGAGAAAAATGGTTTCCTGCAGGTCTCCCAAATGCCAAGTCACTATGTCCATGGTTTGAAGATGGCTCCTGTTTAAACCTGAGCACTCCCTGATGCCCCCAAACCTTCCCCATGACAAACCCATCAGCAACAATGAATCTCAGGCCATTCAACTAATCTAACTTGTAGTTTTCCAGGAGATTAAAGCAACGATTCATGTATGAAATTGAAGAAGGGAAATTTATTTGTTCCTAGCCTATACACAGCAGCTACCATCAAAGCCAAATGTTCCCTACTCCAGAGGGAAAAAATAAATCCTTGTGCAGCATTCATTCACCAACTCCTTTGTGCACTTGCTCCTCATTCTTCCAAGGATATCTTCCGGAAAACAGAGGCCTGATAGATCCATTCATACCCATCTGTCTGGAGGAAGACTCCATAGACGGAGCCAACTGCTGCCTAGAATTCAACCCAAGAAAATGCTCTTTTCAAACAAATCACACATCCCCCAACTGGAAAGGCTCATGGAGCAACCAGAGCTTCACTTTCCTTCAGCAAATTTAAATCTTGCCCTGTGAAAATAACAATCACTCGCTTCAGCTTGGACTCTCCCACTTACTCCCCAAGTCCGCAGATATAAAGATTGCCCTTTTAGATACAGCCAAACTCATTTTTAACCAAAGTCCTGGGTATTTAGTTACTAAGAGCCTGACTCCAAACTCTAAGGGCTCACCCTGCCCTGGTGGTATACAGAAAAGTCACACAGTAAGCAAAAAGTTCTCCAACGTGGCATGTAATACAAACTTATGAATGGCTTCTTTCAAAATCCTGACTTTTGAAAGCAAGCTTGAGAAGGTCAGAAGATAGAGTTTGTTGCAAGTGGATTTGCTTGCTCTCTGACCAAAGGAAATATGTTTCTAGCTTTTCAAAAGAGAAAGTCTTATGATCCCTGCCTCCTGCATCCCACGCCAGACCCCTCGCTGCCTGAGCCTCCCTCTCTCTCATGCCAGGTCATGATCTCAGGCCTTGAGCCCGACAAACAGAGGATCCTGTTCTCCAGAATTCTGCCCCCGACCCCCCACCAAAGTGGAATTTCTCCCGTTCCAGGTCTTGAACAAAGATTCCACGACGCGTGTTTGATCTCTTCACGCTCCATTTTCATTAGTCCTTCACACTCTCCATCACTTGGAAAAATACAAACAGCATGGTTCAGCTTGAAGGTTAAGAACTGACAGTCTCCATAAACATTTTTACAATAAAAGCTGACTTATCCACTGCCAGGATTCGGTGTCTGCGGGAGGCGGGTGAGATGGGATGGAGGTAGGGACGTGAAAACCTCCGACGTCAGAATGAGAGGACAAGTGCTTCCCATTCAACTACTGAGTGAAAGATACCCTTGGGGTTTTTCTGGGAAAAAAACTACTGGGTTGATCTCTGGATAATTTAAGTATTATAGGGAGAGACAAGGAAACCCAAGGAGCAGAGCAGCTCAGGTACAAATTCCTGACTTAAGGAAAATATAAAGCAATCGGTGGTCATAAGTTATAAAATTGCCAGGTCATGAATACTAAAGGTCGTCTCTGAAGAGGTTATAAAATCATTCTCAGGATGATTAAGTAGAGAGAACAAAGGGTAAAAAATAGATGAGGGCAAGGAAGACCTAGAACTTAAGCCACACTCCACCCTACACCACTGGAAATATCTGAAGGTTGAAATCACCAGATTAGCTGGGATTCATCTTTATGGTTTGTAGGCAGATGAACTGCAAGACATTTACTCATTGAATATAATTTCTGACAGCCAAATGATTCTATCCCAAAGGCTGACAATACAGTGGGGAGAAAGATGGACACAGTTCTTACCTTAATGAAATGTACTGTCCACTGCAGGGGTTTCCAAACTTTGCTGTCCATTGTGAGGCCTTGGTCATATCCCAAACTGTTTAAATCAGGCAGGGTGTTTGAGGTAGGATCCAGGCACCAGTACTTTTAAAAGATGCCCAGGGGATTCCAATGTGCAGCAAGACTTGGAAACCCCTTAGAGTTCTTCACTGTGTTGCCATGATTTGCCCAATCAGTGAACACCGAAGCCTTGTCCGTCACTCACCCCTTTCCTGATCTGCGTTCTAAAACTCCACCTGTCCACAAGGATTTCATCCTCACATCTTCAGCACATGTGCAATTCTCTGCAAGCTTAATCTACTCTGAGCCCTATTGAGTGGGTTTCCTAACTGGAAATACCTAGTCACATCTTTGAAAGCTGGAAGGGACCTCTCTACTCCAAACCCTGTAACTAGACACAGTACCCAGCACCTCATCTGATAATAATATGAAATACGTGAAACCCATGCTACCTCGGAAACCCTAAGCCTCCTGGCTGCCCTATTTACAAGGCATGAATCCTGGGGGCAGAATCCCAGCAGATTTAAACCTCAGGTTTCTTTGTTAAGGGAGAAAAATAGAATGTGCTTGAGAGCCCTTTCCCTCTGTTCTCTGGTAGCCTTTATATCCAATTCCCCTTCAAACAATCAATGAAAATCCATTATAGATGTTCTTGGGCCTACTCCTGGATTTTCATCAATTTTGAAAGGAAATAATACATTAAGCCTTTTTCTGGAAGGCCCCAGGAATTTTTGAAAATGAGAATAAAGGAAAAGAGAATGAAAAAAGGAGTCTGCTTTGAAGTTGCAATGAACATGCCAGGAAAAAAAAAAAACATGAAAAACAAAAAAATGCCTGATGGATCCTGAGAAACAATTCAGGAGAAGTACTTCCCTTTGCTTCCCATTGTGTATTCTGAAGGGTGAAGTGGTCCCCACTCCAACCACCAGAGCCTGCCAGTTGGCCAACTCAGCGGCATTCCACTACAGAGATTAAAACCAACTTTATGATTGTGGTGCAAATAATAAAGAGCTTGGCAGGGTTTCCTTCCAAAACGAAAGCTCATTTATTTTCTGAGGTGTATAATTTGGTTGTAAATGTTTCCTTTGGGCCAAAACATCCCTGATTGGGCTTTTGCCTGGAACACATCACTACTTTGCTGGAGAAGAATGGACTCCGTGTGGTCCCGTTGAGTCTGTCCACCCAGGACACGGAGGGGTTCAGGCTGGCCTGGCCTGGCTTCATGTCTGGCAGCAGCAGTCCATTGGGCAGACCAGGGTTGGGAGGCAGGAGGTGCTGGGCCTGGACTGGTCCATCTGTGAAATGGGCAGGCTCGTGGCTGACCCTCACTGGCACCTGTTTTCGGTATCTCTTGGTGGTGAAAGAGTAGATCATTAGGGACACTGATCCTTGTGAGATTTGGCTTTTCTTCCAGGTCTTTTTGACCTTATTTTATTTATCTTTTGAAGAATCGTCCTAAAAAATTCCACCCAGCAATGACTAATATTTGGATAAAGGAAAAGGCAGATTCTTTTCAAGGCTCCTGGGCTGACCACATGTACTTGGGGCCAGAAGTTGGCCAATGATGTTTAGCCAATCCTACCCAAACATAAACAGTGTTTCTCCTTCTTTAAAAGTAGCTTAAGAAATAACAGTCCTTTCTACTAGTATTTTCACGTTCATCAACTCTCTTACATCATGTACTTTTACCTTGTTTTCCATTTGCGTCTTCATGTTAATTCAAGGCCAGTGCTAGGTTTTACAGATAGAAATACATTTATTCCACTGGCTTTTTCACCCCTCCACAGCCAGTCAAGCAGAACAGGGAAACATCTGGTGGGATCAAGGGACTGGCATCAAAAGTCATCATATGCCACCCATTCAGGATATTTCAAGCTATCACTCTAACACTGGTTTGGGGTGAAGGAAAGGGAAAGAAGTTAACTGAGAGGGGAAAACAAAATTGGCCTGGTTCACCCAGGGGCACATGAGAAGAACAATGACAGAAATTAGTGTTATGGGGCCTGGATCGAAAGGTGAAATTCAATGGTCTCATTTATTATGAAGTTACCTTCTGGGAAAGATGAAGGTTGCTTTTGCTAAACCCAAGATCCTCCTGAGATTGATGCTGAAGCGGTATGTCAGGCAAAACATTGCATTCAGAAAATACTTTTCATATGAAGTGGAGCTATCTCACTGCTAAGGTGAATGGTCCATCAACTTTGCAAAATTATATCAAGTTTTCCAGTGATCATGGCTCCTCCAAGACAGTTCCCATGCCAGCAATGCAGCTCATGTTCAGCTTTTTGGATAATCACCTACTACTGGACATCAGATCCCTAATTTAAGTGGAGGAACAAAAAATTTCCGTAAAGGAGAACCAAGTGAAGAAATGCTGGAGAATAATGATTTCTGACAATTTGTGCACAAAGAAACATATTAATATGAATCAGGCAGTCACAGCCCCAGTCTCCAAGTAACCCACTGGCTCTAGCTAATTCCTTCTGTGCTTATGCCTGCTGCCGTCACCCACATAGCCCACCTGGAACTTGGAAAGTCAGGATCACACAGCATTTGGAAACCACAATACTGACACACGATGAACAAGTCATACAGGAAATTCTGACTTTCTTCTGTAACGAACCCACAAAAGCAAGGGATTCAGACCACTCCTGGTACATGAATGTCACTTTTGCACTGTGGTTAGAGGATTTTGTTCTAGGACACACACATCATACTGAGATAAAAGAGAAACCAAGATCCGACTTCTTTTTGAAAACCATAATTCTTTCCTACTTCACTACCTTATGTCAATACATCTGAGCCTCCGGGGCTGTAAGTCACTTCCTGGCATGGTCAGGTTTCATTCCCTTTATGAAGCTTTCAATACTTCTCACAGTTCCCAGGTGCAAACATGACTTGGCTGAAAGCAATTCTGAATTCAGAATATTGTCTACAGAGGTCTGGATGGTGGGTTTTGAGAAATAATTATCCCTCGCACCTGAGTCTCCCTTTTAAGTGGCTCCTCCTACCTACCTACACACACACACACACACACACACACACAGACACACGCACGCACGCACAAACACACACACACGCCACTTTGCCGACAGGAATGCTGTGGTTGCAGCCACAGCTTTGGCAAAGATGTCCTGGGTCATTAGAACCCTTTTGACCCGTACAGGCTACAAGCTGCATGATCACTTCATCACACAATCAGAAGTGAATCAGGGGACAGGAAGGGACACGCCGATACTTAAAAACATGATGCTTCCTGATGCTGTGTTTTTGGTAAGTTGAAAAGGTTAATTCACAGAAGAACAAGAAATTGCAGACCCAGGTCCTCTTCCTGCCTCTGAAGCTCTTCTTTTTTTTTTTAAAAAAAAAATCCCTGTCCCACTCTCTCTCCCCGGGAATAGTTTTAAAAAAAGACATCAAAGAGAAGGACACTTATTACAAGGCAGGGGTTGTCAAGTAACTCTAAATTGTTCTATTAAAAATCAGGTCAATTTAGGTGGTTTTACATTTAAAAGAAAAAAAAAACATATGCAGAACCCCAAATCAGTCACTTCCGTCTCACAGGCAGAGTGTCGGGGGATTGGGCGAGACCTCAGGACTTGGGAACTTAATCATGGCTTTGCCATCGTCTGTCTCAGGCAAGTGGATAAACTTTCTGGACCTCAGCTGTCTCATCTACAAAACGAAAATAACAATATCTGCTCTGTCTTCCTAAATGTGGTGAAGGAATTTGGGGAAGCACAACACTCCCTGACCTTCCAGACCTTACTGAACGCTTGTCATATGTAAGGGGCTCCACTACCTGCTGTGGGCGGTAAAAGAGGAGAAAGCCACCATCCCTGCTCTCAGACCCTTCCTCCGTTCCGGCAGGCAGGGTGGGGAGTCAGGACGCTTCAGACCCACGGATGGTTATAGAGGAGGAAGAATGCAGTAATCACTCAATGGATGCACGATGCTAGGAGTGTTCAGAAATGAGCCCATGGCCACCTTGGCAGTTCACAGAGAAGCTTTTGTGGTTTTTCCAGAATTTTTGCAGCTGGAGAGAGGGAGGAGGGCATTGTTAGCTAAGGGGATGGCAGGCACTAACGGAGAGGCAAAGGAACTTGAGTGTGGGGTACAGGAATAGTGAGAGTCCAGTTTGGCTGCAAATGCAGTCTGTAAAGCAAAGGGCAGGAAAGGTTGATCAATCCTGGATATAGCGTTCCTCAGTACTTCTTTTGAGGCCAAGGAACACGAAACTATCAGAAGTTCCTGAGCAGGAGAGAGTCACAACTTAGAAGAAGATGAAACTAAGTATTATTTTGAATTGACATGAGAGGAGAGAAACTAAAAGCCAAATTAAGGAAATCTGGAGAAGTAATGGCCCAGAGAAACACACGAGAGAGTGCAGAGGAGTGATCACTATCAGGGCAAACAGGACCGGGCAGGTACGTGTGCATGGAGAGGAGTAAGGCAGGCAGCTTCTGAAATGGCCCTCAATGGCAGTCTCCTCAAACATGCAATCCCCTCCCTTTGAGCGTGGGATAGAGCAAGCCACCTGCTTCTAAAAAATAGAAGACGGCAACAGTGATGGGATGTCACCAAGATCAGATCACAAAAGACTATGGATTTTGTCTTGCTCACACGTCCTCTTTTCGGCTCTATTCACTTCCTTCCTCTGATAAAGCTGGTTGTCATCCTGTGAGCTGCTCTATGGAGAGGCCCACATGGCAAGGAACAGAGGGCTCCCTCTGGCCAAAGCCCATGAGAAACTTTGTCCTATCAGTAACCAAGTGCGTGAGGGTGGAAGCCGGCCCTCCTCCAGCCACTCCTGAAGATGACTGAGGCCCTGTTTGATATCTTAATTGTAGCCTGTGTGAGACCATGGGTCAGAGGCACCCAGGTAAGTCATGTCTGAAATCCTGACCTATAGAAATTCTGAGATAATACATGTGTGTTCTTTTAACCTGCTAAAGCATGGAGTAATTTGTTACGCAGCAAGAGATAACTAATACAGGGAGGAAGATATTTTACTGACATGGGATGGCAGGGAACAGATGCTTTGTGAGATTAAAATCTCAGATTCATGGCCCCATGTTGTACATACTTTTTTTCCAAGGCTTTGTTGATTTTAGAAACTTTTCATAAAAATAAACCTCTCTCCCACTCCTTTCTTTCACTGTTTCCTAGAGTTGATTAAAGAAACATGACTCGATGTCCAATTTCAAATGACTCAGGGGTGCATTCCAATAGAAAACAGGCAGGAAATTAATGCCACATACACCAGGCAAGGCAGATGCTTCTGAATCTGACACATCGGTGAAATACACTGTTCCTTTTTACATATCTTGCTAGCTTTTGATTTTGCATTGGTAGTTTGTTTTATAGGGGAATGAAATAGAAGAAATATCTTCTTGATAGAAAACAGGTCATCCCACAAATGCATTAATGGCACCAAAATACTTGAATAATTGTTAACAAAAACTTGGCCAAGAATTTTAAAGAAACCTCCATTATCTCTTCATTTGTGTTTGAATTATGGAGGTATGTAGCAAAGCTAATACCATGCCTGTAAACTATGGAATAAGCCTTCATGCTAAACATTTTTAATATGTTTTTATATGTAATGTGATTGCTTGCAATTAAATTATTTTCACCAGTCATCTTGCTGTGCAAAAAAACAAATGACAAAATAACTTGTAGAATGTTAGGACACGTAATGTCCAAATAAGTACCCACAGTCTATTTTCAGTAGTTTAGGCTGGGTTTTTTCATCCATCTTCCGCAGTAGTGGTAAGTAGATCCTCTGTATTTCAACTGACACCTCTGTGCAAACTGTGGTCATCTTAGTGGTGAGAGATTCCCCCAATCCCTTGCCTCCACCCACATACAAACCAGCCAGAGATGAGCTGTTCTGAATCAAGTCTTCTGCTCTTGTAGACTTTAAATTCAACTTTTGAAAGTGCAAGCAGACCTCTGCATTTAATCCAAGATTGAGGCAAATTTTCTCTCTGCCTGGGTTTACCTTGCCTGTCTGTGAGCGAAAGAGAAGATAGCAAAGTTTGGGTTTGTTCATAAGCGCTGCTTTTCTAAACTGGCTAGTGGGGTGCCCTCTCTCTGACCTGCAGATGAATCAGTGATGCCTGGATTGCACCTTTGCTAATGGATGAACGCTCCCTTCTGCAAATACCATGAGTATTGCGGCCCATTCTCATTCCACTAAAGCAAACGTATTATCTGGAAAATTGAGGAATTAGTCCATCATCTTCCCTTCAAATATCTAACTATTTCAGGAAACAGTACCTGCCAATATAACTGTAGAAATACTGTAAACCTTTAAGTCCTGCATTCCATATCAAATGGGTTGCAACGACTCCTACCCAAACTGTTTTGCTTATTAGTAAACGGGTAAATATTCACAGTGCAAATGGATGCTTAAATGTGTTGACTATAACTTGAAATTCTGGGCATGCTTCATTTCCTCCTTGGGTTTTCACACAAGTGAAGGGGAAAGTTTTTCTTGATTCATAGCTTATATTCAGAAAAGTGAGGGGTTATGTGGCAATCAAGGGCATTCAGGTGGTCAGTGACTGCTTATGGGATGAGAGGGACCTAGAGGTCAGGCAGGCAAACACCTGAGAGCACAGGCCTAAGTGTGGAACATGGCAGTGCACACTTGGAGTCCTGAAAACATAAGCCACATTGAGTAATGAGGCAGAGAGGGCTGGCTGTCCACCAAAAATGCATGCCTGTGTGTCAAGCTGGAGGCAGCCCCCAGGGAGATGCTGCATTTCCCAGCCACCTTGCATCAAGGGATGATCAATGTGAGCAGTGCTGGGACTGTTAAGAAGACATCAGAGCCTTCCCTATCCCAGGACCCTGAAGGACCGCATGGAGCTCACCACTAAGGTGAAAGATATCTAATGTTGTGCCCACAGTCACAGCCAACTTGTGACAGAATGGGGACTCAAACTCCTATCTTCTGGTTTGTAAGGCAAGAGCTCTTTCTGATAATGGGAAAAGAACTTCTGTCTCAAGCCACTGCAGTCATAGTGATTAAAAGCATGGACTCTGGGATCCAGACAACCAAAGTTCAAATCTTACCTCTACTTCCACTATTGGTATGACTTGTGCAAATTACTTAACCTTATTGTGTCAAATGAGGATAGCAGTGGTGCCTACCTCAAGGTCTTGTTTTTAGGGTTAAATAAGTTAACATTAATCAGATGCTTTTAAAAAAGTGCCAGGCCCCTAATAAGGACTATTTAAGTTTCTAACAAAAAAAAAAAGGAAGCTAAAATCAGGTGAGATCAGTATAACTACCAGCTTACACCACTGCAGACAGGAACACAAAGGGAGCTGATATCTCAAGCTATGGCTGCCAACTTCACCTTGCGAAGCCCAAGTAACTCCTACCCCTTATCTGATGCCTTTATACCAGCCTAAATAGGCATGGAAACAACAGCTCAGAAGCCACCATGCCAGTTAGAAAAGATGTCATCTCCATTTGAGAGAAACTAAGGATCATTCCCATCATGGTTTCTTCAGTTGCCATTGAGAGATCTTCCACGACCACCAGGCTCTCCATCCTGCACTTCTCTGAACATCTCTTAATTAGACTCATCCTGTCCCCCACCACCCTCCCAAACCTTTCTTCTACTGGACCTTCTAGGATTTCCACTCTGTGATAACCAATCTCCTCTCATTTTCAACTTCTCTGAACATCCCCTCAACCTCCTCCCAGATCTTCCTGGTCCTGTGGCTGCTTCCCGACCATTTATTCCCTTTCCTCCTGAAAAACAAAAACAAAAAACCAAATCCTGCTCCTTTCAGGAGGATAGATGTTCCAACTGCTCTATGGAGCTTCTGGTCATCTTCCTTCATTCATTGAAAACTTCAGCTTCTGGCTTCGTCTTCCTCTCCAACTACCTCTTGTCATCCATCTTCTCACCATCCTTCAGTCTTCTTTTGCTTTTACTTTCCTTCTTATTCAACATGTGTTCCCTTACTATAATCATCCCCTTGTAACTTCCCTCAACTCTCCTTGCCCCCTTCTCTTCCTCTGATCAATTTGACTGCCAAAATCTTGTGTTGGTTGAACCCAATGATCCAACTTCTCTAGGTTAGTAGCCAAGCAGATGGGTGATGGGAACAATAAAATCACTCAAATTGAAAAACTTACTTTATTTTAGATTCATATCCTCAAACCTCAAATGAGTACTCAGCACTATTCTCAAATTCAACTGTCCTTCCTTCACCATGTTACCTCCTCCAGTATCCAAGATGACTATTTTGTATCGCCTGCTCATGCTCCTTGCCCTCACCTTGTATTTCATTAATGGAACAGGTGCCATTGGATGGTTACTCTTGTATTCCTACCACTCAATCTACTCTCCCATCTGCATAGCTCATTTTGTTCCTTTTCTCAATGAGTTTTCCTTATTCTATCAAAGGCCAATTTTCACACTTAGGATCTTGCCTTCTTGAGGAATTTACTCCTTATTCCTCCACTCTCAATCTTGCATCATCGATCTCCCCCTTTTGTTGGATTGTTCCTATTATCATCACAGATGCCCTATTATCTCTGATCTTAAATAAACCAAAAAACTCTCCCTCAACCCCATGTTCATATGTCTCCCCTTCATAGTAAAACTTCCCTAAGATTTACTTATGCATTCTATCTCCACTCTCTCACTCCTATTTGCTCCTTTACCCAGTAGACACTGGCATCTGTTCCTTTGATGTCTCTGTAACTGCTCTCATTAAGGCCACCAGCCACCACTGCATTGCCCATTTGAATGGGCACTTCTCTTCTTTGCTCTTGCAGCAGCATTCCATAGAGGTCCTCTCTCCTTAAGGCACTCTTCTCCCTCAGTTTCTCTGACACTACCACTCTCGGTTCTCCTTCTACCACTTTGGTTGGTCACAACACCTCAGTCTCAGCTCCCTGTACATTTGGTCACTTCTCTGCTCATTATCTTCACTTAGATGTCTAATAGGCATCTCATATTGCACATGTCCTGTACAAATCCACTGACATGTACCCTACCCTCTTAAAACCATCTTTACTTCGCATGTCTTCACTCTGAAATCTGATCCATCAGCCCATCCTGTTGGCTCTGTCTCAGATCCATGTCTTGCATCCATACCCTCCTCCCTACACTTGTCTGCATTCCATCATCACCTGCCTCGATTATTATGAAACTTTCTAAAATATCTGTGTCTTTACCTCCCATTTTCCACAAATCAGAGAAAGCCATCATTCAAAATCTCTTCAATGGCTCCTTCCTCACCAATCCCAGTACGGTCATACTACAAGGTCACTACATTTTTCTACAAGTTGAAGCACCTCTTTGTCTTTTACATACTACTTTCTATCCCTTACTCAAGCCAAAGCCCTTCCCACCTCAAAGCTTTAGTGCTTATGATTCCACCTGCCTGACCTGCTCTCCCCTAGTTCTTTGCAGACTGGTCTTTCTATCCGCCAGCTCAGGACTCCAGTGTTGCTTTTCCAGCAAGTCCCTCCTTGACCACCCTCTTTTATTAGGTACCCCCAGTTATTCTCTATCTTTCCTCCTTGTTTATGTCCTGCTAAGAACCTGTCACAATCTATAATAATTTCTTTTTTATGAATTCATTATCTGCCCTTCTAGAACATAAGTTTGTGCTCAACTGAATCTCCAGTGTCTAGCGCAATGTCTGCTCATAATAGCCACTTGGTATGTAAGTGTTCAATGAATGAATGGAATCATGGCATACCAACTATGTGGCTGGGTAATGCTCTATTCTTTCATGTCATTCTTTCATTTACCTGACTGTAGTCTGGTTGTCTGTGAAATAAAAGAGACATAATTCTCATTTAATTATCTTTCAGCTCCTGTAACAACTTAACAGCCTCCATAGTACCACAGAATCCAGGCACTTTAGATGTACATTTACTCCAATTCTCTTCAGCTAAGTAGGGCCATAAAAACTCTTAAAGATGTTCAGGAAGGGGGGGGGATGGGTTGTGAGTCTTCATGAAAGAAAACTTGCCTGGGATTCAGTCAGCCTGGATTCTGGTACCGGCTCTATAATGAATGAGTGGTGTGATCTTGGCCAAATCCCTTCGTTTCTCCAAGTTTTGGATTCTTCATCAATGAAATGAGACATTGGGGCTTGATTTTCTTGCCAGCAGCATTCTAGGATTTGGTGAGTGTCTGCAACTTGCCTTCTAAGCAGAGCAGCTCATTGTGGTGGTGGTGGTAGGTTGGAGCACAGATGAAGCCCTGCTTCTACCCAGCGGGCAGAGCAGTGAGTGGGCCTGCAGCCATCACTGTGTACATGAGCACCTGTCTTGTGCCCATGTGTCCTGGTGACACAAAAGATACTTCCCTTAGATTGTTTGGACCAAGACAGAACATTCTGTGGGTACAGCCACAGCAATTCTCCTGCCAGCATCCACCTTAAGATGAAATAACCAAGTAAAAGCTTCCTCAGATCTCAAGGAGGAGCCCACAGATGGCCTGGTGATGTCACCCCAGGCTGAACACTAGGGGTTTTATGGGTGTTGAGTTTTTCTTTTAAAGGGAGTCTTTGTAGCCTACAGACAGGTCCTCTGATCCTGGCAGGCTCCATCTAACCGCAGGTTTCCATGACATTTCTATTTACACTGCATCCTAAGCGTCATGAAAAACTCCAACCCAAAGGAGTAAAGTAATTGAGTTAATGGTTTGAGCAATCTTGGAGCAACCATTTAGGGGTCCAAAGAAAAAATGCCACCTCTTGTAATTAGTGGGTAGTTCTTTGAAGCTGTGATTCCATCTTTTTGTTTCCCTTTCTGTTCATATTAGGAAGATGGGAATGCTGCTCTTCTTGGCCCCATTGCACACAATTCTTCTCTTATTTGGGGCCATATTATTCTGCATTGAGTTAGCTGAGTCTGGTCCAACCTATTTCCCTTCTTTTCTTCCCTCTTTTCCCACTGATGAGCAAATTGAAGTCCAAGGACATTCACGTCCATTTTGGGGTATGGAGAACAAGCGGTGGAAGCACCACCATAGGGCATGGGGACCACACCAGAGTGTGCTTCAGGGCAATGAGGCCCTGGGGAGAACCCAGAACAGAAAACCTGTGTCTGCTTCAGATACCTCCCTGAGAGCCTGCCTCTCATTACTTCCACCTGCTTTTCAATGTTTAGAGTCGCTCTCCTTTTGATTCCAAGGCCTCTTCAAATATTTCCAGTTTTCCCCAGATTTAGCTCACCTCATAAGCATCTTCTGAATTGAGTGTTGTGCCTCCCTCCCAATCTCAGCATGGAGCTCTCTGCTGTCTCACATGGTATGTGTCTTCCTGAGTATATAAGTGAGGGGAACAGAATGGAAAGGATCTACTCAGTAATTAGCCTTTTTCCAGCCAAGTGTGGAGAGCTGAACCTTTTCAGAAGTCATGGATTAAACAGAAGTGGATGACTTGGCCACTCTTTAAAACCTCTTATCCCTTGTGGGCAGATGAACTGCTGTAATAAGTGATTATATATGGAAAGGATTATTCAGGATTGTTCCATTTGAGCAGGCTGGTAATTTTGATTACAGATGCTTCCTGCTCCAACACTTGGGTCAGACTCCATGTTAAGCCAAAGACATCCGTTCATGGTATAGATAATTTCACTTTACCTTTTTTTCCCCTCTTGGAAAGTTAATAACACTCTTCATTTTCTGGTAGGCATAAAAACAACGCTGTTCTTTTCTAACCTACTAACTCTGTGAGATTTTCAAGCTAGGATTATGTGGACTGATACTTGCATGGTTACTGGGAAACTGTATATAACTAATCCAGGAGTTTAGTTTGGCCTCAAACCTTAATTAGTGTTTACTCCACTGAAGGGCAGCTCCAAATAAGTTAGTGAGTAATGTGATATGAACTCTGCCATTTTGTCTGATTTCTGTGAGGGGGTCCTCTGGTTTGAAGGAGATTGCCTCTCATCGATGGCTTTCTGAAGACCTTACAGAGCTCAGGCAAAGGGTTGGAGCACACAAACCTAACTTGATTAGTCCACAAATGTCACCATGTTGAGTAGAAGGCTCTCAGGCCAATGGCTGGACTTCTGGGATTGTTTGGGCAAATGTAACCACAGCGATGTTTATCAAATGGAATGTTCATCTTGCAGTACTCTCAAAGGTATTCTTTTTTTCTTTTTTGAAATTTTATTTAAGTTATTGCTTCTCCTCATTGTACACAATGTCCTATAAAGAAGATATATGTCTACAACTGAGCTTCGAAAGAGGACCACGGGGTCAGTTCCATTTAAAGAGAATGAAGTCAAGCAATAAATTTACTGATCACTCTTTTCATATGGACTGTATCTTAGCCAGCAGTTGGTCTTTGATGTCATGACAATAGCACTGGGCCCTGGAGGCAGAGGAGCACCCCCATAACACCAAAACTAGTCCAGCATTCATTAAAATTTGGACAACAGTCTGCGGGATAGCACACGCTAGGGAGCCCAGGGCTGCAGTTACCTTTCCTAGTGAAAAGCAGTCGTCTCTTCCTCACTATTTACCCTGCCTGCTGCATTCTTTACTGTAGTTTCAATTGAAGCATGATATTCATACAGAAATATGCACATATATAACTCTGCAGCCCAGTGAGATTTCACAAACTGAAGACTCCTGTGTAACCAACACCCAGACTCAGAGACAGCACATTATCAGCATCCTGAATGCACCCTTGTTCCCGCTTCTAGTTTTCTCCATGCCGAGGGTAGCCAGTGTCCTCTCTTCCAACAGCACAGATTCCTTTTTCCTGGTTTTGAACGTCATATAAACAGAATTACCTGGCAAGTACTGTTTGGCGCCTGGCTTCTTTCACTCAACATCGCATTTATGAAATTGTATGTGGGGTGTGTAGTTGTCACTTGTTCGTAGCCAGTGTGTGCACTTACTGCTTATTATCCCTTCTGTTGTTGATGGGCATTTGAGTCGTTTCCAGGTTGGGACTATTTTAAATAGTGCTGCTATGAACATTCTTTTTCAGGTCTTTGAGTGCTTAAATGAATACATTTTCCATTGAGTATATACTCAGGATGGAATTGCTGGGTTGGTGGTACATATATATTCCATTTCAGTGGTTACCTTGGAAAAGACAGTTTTCCAAAATGTTTATATGAATTCACCCTCCTGCTATGTTGCTCTACATTCTCATCTTCAAGTTTTTTGTTTTTTTCATTTTGCTATTCTGGTGGTATACATTTTTTTAAAGTTATGTTTCCCTTCTTTTTTAGCTGTCTACATAGTTAGTGTTCAATTCTGTAACCACTATAAAATGAGTAAATTATTAAAACAGCTGGAATGAGACTGGTCCCAACTCAACATTTGGGGTGCAAAGAGAGAAGAGAGACAATATTGTAGAACATACCTGAAGTGTGATGGGGTTAAAGAGGTTGCGGTCAACAAATTAGAGACACAATCTATTAACAAAACAAATGACAAACTCCACTGGGGTTACAGGGCAGTCAGGGACAAGGCAAGTATAACAGAAAAAAGATCTGGAACCAGAGTGGCCCACAAGCTGATTGGATATTAGCAGAGTAATGCCATAGCCAAAAAAGAAAATATGATACTGCTCTTGAGTAGGAGAAACATTTTAAAACTCTGACCGCTTGTTTCCCAGAAGACTATGAGGAAATAGACTTTGTGACACATTGAGGAAAAGGAAATCTGATTAGTCACAAGGAAGAAATTCTTGTGGCCAGCAACAGTAATTAAAAAGTAGAGTATACAACTCACAGAGCTTGTGGAACTCCTGTCCCCAGGCATGTCCTGTTTCTCTTGTTATGTCTGGGAAAGGGAGGTAGGAAAGGGTGCCCATTCATCAGGGAAAGTGGTTGCAGGCTTAAGCTGTTAAAGCCCCATGAGTGATGAATAACATATTTGCGGGCACAGTTCCATTCCTACCATGTAGCACACGATTTGTAAGCAGTGAAAAGCCGACCATTCAGAAGCAGGGTAGAAAGGGATGGACACGAGTGTCTTGACTCAGAAACAACATTTGGTGGGGCAGAATCTTGTGTGGGCAGAGCAACCCACAGGGTGACACCCGGACTTCTTTTCCAGCTCTAATTTCTCAAAGGCAGAGAGCCCTTTGGGCCTCACCTTTCCCCTTAGCCCGACTCTGGCCCCAGAGCCAGGCTAAGCAGCTTCATGACATAGCCCTACTAGATGGTTGGGTCCCCCTGGAAATGAAATCCCTCAGGTATCTGCCTCCTTGGATGTTGCCACATGGTAGTGGGGAGAAGAGGGGATTCTGTTCAACCAGGAGTCCAGCTGCTTCCCCAGTGTCTCTCTTGAGCTGCCCCTGCTCTTTCCTTGCTTTCTCCTACTTAGGACAAGAAGCTAAGAAGAGCCGTTTTGGAAGCATCACTGATTGGCATGAGGCAGAGGATGTACTTCTCAGTGGAAGGCAGCTGCATGGAGCCAGCCTGGACCATGTCAGTTCTGTGACATGTTTCCCTCCACCCGAGATGCTCAGAACAATCAGATGTTAAACCTTGATTTCCTGACATTGCTCTGCCACAGTCTCTTCAAATGCAAAATGGGGACAGTCCTCATTGGACTATTATGGGAATTAAAGGAGTAAACACATACAAAGTTCTTACAGCAGTGCCTGGCACAGAATAAGTGATCAATGTTAGCTTTGTATCACCACCACCATCACCACCGTCACCATCATCGGTTTTGAAGATGAAGTTCAAAAATTAATAGAACTCACTCCCTAGGATTTAGTGAAGGAAAATGAAATCCAGAAAGTTGAAGTGACTTGCCCAAGGTCACACAGTTCTCTAATACTAACACCCATGAGTTAAAGCATTGCTGTATGCCACAGACAGGCCTTACAACATTATAAACGCCCAGGGGTGTAGCTATGATTATCTCATTTACTGAATGGGGCACAGAAACATGGAAAAGTGTAAGAATTTTGCCTAAGGGCACACAGGTGAGAAGCAGAACTGGAGTCAAAACTTCAAACTCATGGCCACTCTTTGGGGACACTGTTAAACATTGTGACTTTTTTTGGCTGATGGGACGTTAACAGGTGTGACGCAGGTATGACCCAAGCAAAGGGCTGAAGTATCCTTGTACATTTGGGTGTACCTTTGCCTTTCCGCATTTTTTTTTTTTTTTTGTCACGAGAGAAATGTGTGACAGGTAGCCTGCTGGTCACAGAGAATTCTGTGTGAGTCACTGACAATGTGCACTCCCCTAAGGTCCAGCGTGTCCAGGTCCGAATTTCCCCACCTCATCCCTGGGCTAAGAATTAGAAAAACCTAACGGGATCTCCCCTTTTTTATTTCTGTTCTTTCTACTTCCTGGAATCTGAAAGTTTCCAGCAATAAACCTGGCTTCCATTCATTCTGGGCTCAAAACCCATACCGGATTTCTAAGTCACAATGTAATGAGGCCCAAGGCAGGAGATACAAAGTCTATTTCTGGTTTTCTTAATTTGCGGTCAGGCAGGAAATGGGGACAAGAAGATGAAGGGACATTGGATAGCGGCAGCATGGAGGAAGCTGAGCTTTCTGCCAGGACCCTTTTCTCACCTGTTTTCTTGCCCAGCACCTAATTTCCATTCCTCTTTCCCCACTATGAACACCGCCATCCTTGTCATCACCTTCACCTGGGGAATTAAGCCCCATGAGACTTCTGCACTTTGAGAACTCTGAAAAGAAAGAGAACTCTTTCCAAGGAGACAGTATCTCCTCTCCTTCCTTCAGTTTTTCATGATATACTGTAGATCACAAACCTATATTTTAACTGTAGGAAAATATCACTCTTGGATTCAACTTCCAAATTCTGTAAAGTTTGTCAAGGGTGTCCCTGAGTGTAGAGCCTGAACATGTTATGTGAGTGCATTAAAAAGATTCCCACGATTTCTTAGTAAGCTAAACACACAACTGCTATATGACCCAGTCGTTCTACTCTGAAGTATTCACCCGAGAGAAATGAAAGCATATGTTCGCACACAGACTTACACCTGAATGATCATAGCATATTTATTTTAATAGTTCCTAAATAGGAAACAACCTAAATGTCCTTTAGTGGGACAGGGGATAAGCATATTGTGGTATATCCATGCAATAGAATATTTATTGGCAGTAAAAAGGAACAAGTTTTCTATGCACAAGGCAACAGGATGAATCACCATGAGATGAGCGAAGAAGCCATAGCATGCTGTGTATTGTTTCTGATTCCACTTATATCAAAGTCTAGGAAATCCAAAATTAATTTATAGTAAGAGAAGGCACATCAGTGTTTGCCTGGAAATTGCTAGAGATCACAGAGGGACACAAGGAAATTTTTGGAGATGGTGGATTTATTCATCATCTTGATTATGCTGTTGGTTTCACAAGTGTCAGTATTGTCAAATTGTTCACTTTCAATAGGTACAGCTTATCATTTGTCAATCCCATCTCAATAAAGCAATATTTAAAAAATTTAGAACAGAATGACTGATGCTTTTCCCTCCTCTCCTCATCACTATCTTCAAAGGGTACCTGTGAGTCAAGGTATGGTTTTTATTTGCTTCTTTGTCATTGGCATGAATTCTCCCTGGATGCTTGTGGGAGGAAGTTAACACCTGGGTGGGCTATGACATAATTTCCAGCTTTTCTGCATCTTTCATACAGATTCATTGTTATATTTGAAAATATGTGTTGTCCAGCAGGATGTGGCCTGGCCTAGCACATTCAAAGTCAACCTGACTTTTTCCAGGTCACTGCTATTGAATATCTAAGGATTGGGGTGCCCAAAACTACAAGTCTGGCAGCTCAGGGACCGAAACTTGAAGACAAAACTCTTCTATTCCATGTGACTACAGTGGCATATCTTCCAAGGAGAGCTGGGGGTTGCTCTCTAGTGAAGGTATATCAGCCACAGAGAACACTCTGTGCAACATGACTCGGTTTACTAAAATGTGCCTGGGTCAAGCCAACAGGAAGAAAGGATAGTTAACCTACTGTTTTTACTTCTACTCGGTTTACAAAAATAACTTTCCAGTGACGCATGCTGATCTGTGTTTGGGGAGTTGATGCTAAACTATATTTATTAAGGCACCTTGGCCTCTGCCTATTTCAGGCATTAGATGGCAATCCCACACACCTCCGAGGACTCCCCATTGTCCCTCATCCTCCCACCTAAAATGGTAAATAACCATGGGATCAGTTTCCCAGGAGAGAAAGGACCAGTTATAGCTCTAAGCTCAGGAATTTATAGGCTTTTCCTAGGCCTGACCTTTCCCATCCCTGCAACTCTGGAATTCCCCTCTTCCCTATTGCTCTGGGAGGACACCAGGTGGCCTGATTCTGTCGCTGTCTGTAGCACGTCTCTCTCTGAGGCTAACAGAATTGATCACTGTTAATGAGAATAAGCAGCAGGTGCCTCATGGTCACTCTGTACCTTTCCAGAGACTTCTCATATTGTTGCTACCTAGAGAAGTATTCATTATTCCCGAGACTAGCTTGGGTACTGCTTCATTTAGTTTGAGCTTTCCCAGAAGCAGACCCTGAGAAAAAGAATAAAGAATATATTAATATTTGAGGGACAAGTCCAGAAATCTCTGGTAGGGGAAGAGGAAGAAAGGCAGGAAAGAGAAAGAGCTACAAGGGTGCATTATCCAGTCAGTGACCACAGTGGGCAGTGAGGGCTTAGTCCCAAGAGGAACACTGGGTACCAGCATATGGTTTTTATCAGCAATGTACTTGATCTACCCTCTTGACTTGTATGCCACAAAAGGAAACAAATTAAGTGTTATATATTTTATGTTCACAGTTTCTCATGAAGTTCTTGTGGAAGGAGATTATATAAGGTTTAAATAAGATGCAAAATGAGATCTTTCTTTTTTTCATTTTCTTTTTTTAAAAACATACTCCCTTCCTGTTTCTTTGGAATTAGTGCATATAATCAGGGCATTACAATGATACCTCCACCCTATCCCCTAAATTATCTCCTGTCTTTTGAGGAATGAATAGAAACAGAGGGATATCCTAAGTTGTCATTGAAGAAAGGGGCTTCATTGCCATTCTTTTCTTTACAAATCATAAAATCCTGAGCCAACAGTTGCAAAAAAAAAAAAGATGTTCTCATAAGATGAGAAATAACAGAACCACAGAAAGCCCTAGAATGCTATAAAATAAGACCAATGAAGACAAGGTAAAGAAACTGAGATAATAATCGAATTTGGAGATGACAGAGGAGCTATTATATATTAATCTCAAGTCCTGCAAGAGAAGTTTCTTGAAAAGAGAGCGGCCATCTACTCATGAACACTGGGAAGAAAAAAAAAAGTGCACATTAAATGAAGATGTAACATAAAGAATGTTCTGATATTTAGGGTTGTTAAAAAAATACTTGTATAACATAGAAGATGCTATTGAGATTATTTCCTTTGGAGGCTTTAAAACAAAAAGGGATTCTTCTTAACTGAATGAAAAGTTCTCATGACATCTGAGGATGTGCCCCAACCTCAAAGATCAATGTCTTTTAGACCATGGGAAGAAGAGAATGAATGAAGGAGCAACACAAATAATAGAACTTCCTTTTGTTTATGTAAAAGGAAATAAAATTACAGTGTTTCAGTCCAAGATAGCTAGGCAAACATTTGTGTTTACCTTTTTTCTATTTTTAAATTCTACTGAGAAGCTAGAACTAGGAAAATAAATTCACAATGGAAAGGGAAAACTGAGAGAAGAGCCACCTATAGAAGACGGAGAGATAAATGGTAGATATAAAACAAATAGCAAGCAATTGAAAGAAAAACACTACTAAGCTGAGAAAATGAAACATATATTTCTAAAAAATTGAGTTTCCCTAGAAAAATTCTCACAATAGTATCAAGAACAGTGACTGTATCAGCTTTCCTACTGGATACTTACTCACAAGAAATGAAAACTTGTCTACAGAAAGGCTTGTACAAGAATACTAATGTGGTCTTATTCATACTATACAAAGCATTGGAAACAAACCAAACATCCATTGAAGGGGTAATGGATAAACAAATTTTGGAATGGTCATATGATGGAATATCACTCAGCAATAAAAAAGAGAAATGTATACAACAATATAAATGAATCTCAAAAACATTATGTTGAGTGAGAGAAGCCAGGCACGCAGAAAATGGCATATAGTGTGATTCCATTTATGTGACAATCTGGAATAGGCAAAACTAATCTATGGTGATGGGAGTCAGGCATTGGTTGTTATTTATAGGAATGAATTGCCTATAAATTTGCACTAGAAGACTTTCTGGGGTGATGGGGCATATTCTATATCCTAATTTTGATGGAGGCTATATAAGCATATATAATTGTCAAAGATGGAACTGAACCCTTAAGATTTATCCATTTTACTGTACGTAAATTATATATTGTTTAAAAAAACTTTTAAAAATGTACAGAGAGAGAGAGAGGAGAGAGGGGAGAAGACAAAGGAAGGGGAAAAAGAAGAGAAGAGGCTACAGAATTTGGGAGAGAAGACTGGGGGCAGGAAACTGATTAAAGAGTAGAAGAGCTATTTATTCAGTCCCAGGTTGTAGAGTGTCTGAATCTGACATTTGCTATGAGAGCTCAGTTATGAGACACTCTTTAGACAAGGCGCTGAGGTTGAAAAAGTTGGAATATTGAGCCAAAACATTAAAACACATTTGAAAAACACACAGATAAAAGTATGAGAGGAAAAACAAGAGACAAAGAAGATAGACCTAGGAATCTCAATATTAGTTTCAAATTCTAATAGGAGTTCCAGAAGGAAAGTATAGGGATATCAGAAATAAACAAAGAAATAACTAAAGAAATTTTCTCTAGCTGAAGATAAACTTGGGGCTTCAGATTGAAAGAGTCCACCATGTGCTAAACAGGACTAACAACTAAGGCCCTGAATTTAAGCACAACCTGATAAAATGTCTGAACATTAGGAATAAAGAGAAAAACTCTAAAAACTTCAAGTTAAAAAAAAACACCTACAAAGAAATGGCATCAGATTTCATCTGAAACATGAGATGACGTAATAAAATTGAATTATATTTTCAAAATTCTCAGGGGGAAACAGAATACAGCTAACTGCCAAATTAGCATTTAATTATGAGAACCAAATAAAGATATGATTAAAAATGTAGATTCTCAGAGGGTTTACAATTAATAAACTCTTTCTATTTTGTTAAAAAAAGTTCAAATAACTGTTTATTTTTTTCCATCAGAATCATGGAATCAAAGTTTAGATTTCAGAAGAGTATTCTATTGAAGGAGAAACACCTGACCTTATTGTGAATGCTATCGTAAATTCCATTTAAAAATCCAACACTGGAGATAAAAATTTGTTTTCACAGTGATATTTCTTAAAGATTTTGTGAAAATATAGTTCAACAAAATAAAAGATGAATATATGAGATCCAAGAAGCAGCACCAAATAAAGAAATAATTAAATCTTATAGTTAAATCTAAATAACAATTGGGAGCATAATACAACTGTAAAGAATTGATTCCTAAGATATATATATATATATATGTGTATATATATATATATATATATATAATAAAAAGAAAAAAAAGAAGAAAAAAAACAGAAAGAAAAAGAAATATTCTAGCACTAACATTTCAGAAAATATGATTAAACTATTAGAGATAGCAGATAGACAATACAGAGAAAAAGCATGTCTTGTTTTGGGGGGGTTTAAGTTACAGATACTGAGTAATCCTTAGCATCGATAGAAAAGTATAAATTCACAGATGTTTGTTAAAATATTAAAAGTAATAGAAATATAACTTTCAAAACCTAAGTAAAAATGAACAAAACAGATCATATTTAAATATTTATTAAATGTTTAAGTGTCAAGTTCTGATAAAGCACTTAGCATGCATTCAATCTTTTAGTCCTTACAATAACACTCAGAAATAGTTATTATATATTCATTTTACAGATGAAGAAATCTATACATAGAGAGGCTAACTCTCTTGCCAAAGGTCACAGAGATAAGTTGAGGGTGGGAGGGAGGCAAAATATAAAAAATTGAAAATTTGACAATAGGAAATAAATTGAAAAAGTATCTTCAAATTTATTGGTAATCGCAATGCATATAAATGGGTTAAATTCATTGATGTATTGCATGGAAAAATTTAGCTATAGGTTATTAATAAGAGAGATATTTAAATAAAAAATAGCAAAGAAAGTTTGAAAATAGAGGTTGGAAAAAGACACCTAAACAAATTCCGCTAGAATCTAAGCTGACCTAAATTTGTTTGGCTAATAGAATGCAACTGAAGTGATACACAAGCTCATCAAAAGGCCCTGCAACTTCTGCTTTTACTCTGTTGCTGCTCTGAGTTCACCGTGTAAAGATGTGTGTCCATGATGTAAAGATGTGTGAGCTAGCCTTCTTGAGAATGAGAGATTATGTGGAGAGGGAATCCAGGTGATAGTAAGCACCAATCATCAGACATATGAGGGAGGTCATCTTGGACCACCTGGCCTATGCCAAGCCAACAGATGGTTGTAGCTACATGAATAATTTCAGTTGAAATCACCAGAAGAACCACCCAGCTGAGCCCAGAGAAAAGTGAAGGTATACAAACTCATGAACAAATAAAATGGTGGTTATGTTAAGCCAATCAATTTTTGGGTGGGTTGTTCTGCAGAAATAGCTAAGTGAGACCATTATCTATCATTTATAAAGAATTCTACTGATAAAAGTAAGCAGCCTGACTATAAAATGGGCAAGCAAGTCACAAAACAAGAAACACAATGTCTGTTGACTTAATTGGAAACTGGAGGAGGCTTGTTGATGGATTGGAACTAGGACTTGGGCTCTACAGTGAGTCTGCCTGGGTTGGATTCCTGGTTCCCTGCCACCACAATTGTGTGGCCTTGGACAAGTTACCTAAATCTCGTCAGTCCTCAATTTTATCATCTATGAAATAGGTATACAAATGTTTTCTGTCCCATAGGCTCATTGTAACTTTACTTGTATTAACTACAAATAAAGTATGCCTTTGCTCCTACTGCTGTAAGTGGCTCTGATGAACTCTTGAATCCAAAGCAATGAATACAAGAAACAAGCTGTTCTGTAGAAGGCAGTAGAAGAATAAAAGAGGGAAGGTGCTCATAAAGATGGCAGTTAGGAGATAGAGAACAAAGACATTTCAGACTTTGGTTTGCTTTAATGTTATTGTAAAAATAATCAATTTGGTGTTTTATATAATACTTGCTTAAATTTCACTGCCTTAATAGTTCTAGCTTTACTACTAAAATTTGTAGAAATTCATGATTCTGAATCTAACTGGGATTTAGTAGAAAGGCAATCATTTGAATTTCAAACAAAGAAGATACAATTATTATTATTATTACCTATGGATTCTATATATTGGGGTATTCTGTCTTCTAAATGCCTTTAATTATATACAATTGTTTTCTCATTATTATTAATTAAAGACATATGGAAAAACTAATCTGAGCATCTGAGCAACATAAGACAAACATTTCAATGAGAAGATAAGATCTCATTTAAAAGCGAAAAGAAAATTGATGTTTACATGCATTTTTTGCAGCTATTGCGGACAACTGTACACTTTTTTATTAGATGTTTTAAAATATCAAAAACAGTACAAAGACTAACATCATTATTTTTGTAAGCTAGTTAACCAATGGAGATAGTATGCTCAAAGCATTTTACTGCCACCTTGTAATGTCATACCTATAGTATAGGAGCAGTCATTTACAGAGTCAAAAATGTATACCCTAGTATGCTGAAATAACCAAAAAAGAGTTAGATCATGATTATATAGAGGTGTATGTATGTATATAAAAATGTATGTATGTGCATATATATACATATATGTTCATATTTGACACAGTGAGACTGTCAAGATGAATTTGGAAATGTAAACTGTTAAAAAGCTTTCTCTGTTTTGTAGGCAGCATGATTTTACCAAGAACTTGCACTAAAAGAATGCTTCAAATATTTTTACACTATTAAATAACAAAAAGAAATTAAGAAGCTTCTAGCTGTGCAACTTTGGGCAAGTTACCTAACCTGTTTCTCCATTTGGAACAGGGATAGTGATAGTGCCTAATTCATGAGATTTTTGTGAAGATTAAGAAAGTTAATATATGTAAAGTGATAAGAACAGTGGTTGCCACGTAAAAGGCACTTAATAAATCTTAGTTATTATTGTTGTTGTTCTTACTACTGCTTTATTGGGTGTCTTTGAAATGTCAAACCCACCAAATCTTAAAAATGTGTCTCTTTTTAAATGATCCCAAATATACCATAATTTTGGTTAATAAACTCACCGTTGTGTATTTCTGACTAAGCCAACCTTGCATTTTAGAATGTTTTAAGGTGAAATAACAACAAAAATAATGTATAAGGACTGATTAATTTTCTGGTTACAAAGAAGGATTTTAGTAGCTTAGGATATCACAGGGCCAACAATTTTATATGAAGTTTAAGACTTGGGTTTAAAACGTCTGGTAAAAAGAAAGAATACAGTGTCCAAAGTTTTGTCTTCAAATGCACCTGCTACTAGCAAATTCACTTTCTGGGGCCTGCAAACGACACACTAATAAATGTCTTTTGCAGACCTCCTCACTTGGCAGAACATACTCGCCTCATTTGAATGGTAATGCCTTTGGAGAGTCCGAGGGCCAAAGAAATAACTTGGGTCAGGAAGAATATAAAACTTTTATAATAACAAATTACAAAAGAGAGTAAAATTATGAACTACACTGTTAAACTCATCATTCTGCTTGGATAAGTGCGTGCATTTCGTGGACAGTATAACTGAGCACTATTACAAGATAAGCTGAAGCTGGTGGATTAGCAGCTACTTGGGACCCAAGATATTTCTAGGAGTATAACTCTTTCTAAATCCCCCATTTCTTCTGTCCTCTTGGGGCAGTTCTTCAGCTAATGCCCCTTTTGAGAATTCAATCCACTTCCCTTTTAGAGTTGCCATTTCCACAAGCTGGTTCTCTCATTACCTTACTGTTCAAGCGGAAAAGGCCAACCCCAGGTTATTCTAATGATAGCAAACACCTCATAAAGAAACCTGCCAAATTTACTTTTCCACAGAACATCATTTTTATGACTTTTCATGAGTCCACGAGGAAAGAAAGCATCATGTATAAAATATGACCTCCAGAAATCTTGAAGATATTAAGAATTATCCCTACAGGGTTAGATCGGTGGGTGTACCAGTCTATAGGATGGTGATATGTTCAATTTCCCCACAGGAATTCCATCAGTGTGTCACTGTACCTTTTTAGCCACAAGAGAAAATGAGAGATGCCCACAAAGTTAAGACATTTTTAGAAGTGCCCCCAATTTAAAAGAACTTTAAGCTCTGGGGTGTGTTCTTTTCCATTCCTGGTTTCGTATTTGTGTGCAGGGATCACCTTGCTTTAGTCTATAACACCCTGGCAGAGACAAAACTTGGTATAACTAATCAAGAGTTTGGCATGTGCGAACATCGGCAAGTTTCTTAACCTCTGTACCTCAGTTTTCCAATCTGTAAAGGGGGGATATTAAGTGCATGGTGTCTCATAGGGTTATGATTAAATTAAATGGGTTAAATTCTGTCAAGCACTTAAGACAGTAGCACATAGTAAGAACTATGGAAGTGTTTAAGTAAATTCTCTCTTTAACAGTAAATTTTTCAAAACAAATTGCATGAAGATGTAAAAAAATGAATTAGTAGAGGCAAAGGACTATAAAGTCCTTTGGGAACAATGCTTATTTCGACATCGCAAAGAGTTTTAGAGGGGTGCTTCCAGGAGGAGATTTCAGGAGCCAGAGAATCCCCGCTGCCTCCTGGGAAAATCCCTGCTCACTTCTACCTGAGCTCACTTTACAGTTTTCACACCCC
This sequence comes from Avahi laniger, assembly GCA_963575035.1. Taxonomy (NCBI): domain Eukaryota; kingdom Metazoa; phylum Chordata; class Mammalia; order Primates; family Indriidae; genus Avahi; species Avahi laniger. Next base: position 110,721 of record CAUYSK010099993.1, read on the forward strand.
TAGACCCAAGGAAAACCGCTTTCCAAGGGAGCAGCAGGAAATCTCTACCTAGGCAACCCTGTACTCAGAAACCAGAACTCACATTGCATCCGACTGCCCGCTCTGCCCTCCCCAGTAGCGACTCCTCTCCTGCCTTGGAGCTGAAATAGATCAACAGAATCCCATTCCTAAGGTGGCCTTCAAAGAGCAAGATACCTGTAAGTCTTTGCTACAAGTTTAAAAGCACAGGTAACCCTGGCCCAAATCACCACAGGTGCCTTAACCTCTGGGCCCTCCTCATGACCAAGAGGGCACGCAGGGGGCCTCCGCACACGAGTCACAGGACCAGCGTGGGCGATGAGTGGGTGTCTGCTATTCTCCCTGGGAAATTATGTCCTGATCTTTGGCATTGCTTTCTGAAAGGCAGGCTCACCAGACTTCTTTCTTCCAAACATACGTTAGGGATATTGTCCTATAAGGTCTCCTTTCGTCCCCTGCCCCGCCTCTAGTAGCATTATTCAGCCTCTAAAGGGCAACCTAAGACTGGCAGCTCCGCAAAGCAAACACATTCTCCACACTTCTCTGCTCATCCCAGGCCTCGCCTCCCCCACCCCCCAGGTAACTGACCTGCGACAGACAGATCAGGAGGGTGCGTCCAGCAGACCTCCCAGCCTGGTCCAGCCTCCGGGCACAGACCCCCGCTCCACCTCTACCTAAGTCAAGTTGCCTGGGCAAAGCTGCTGCCAAAACAGTTGCTCTTTGGTGGGGCTGGGGACCCGCCTCCTCGCATCCATCAGGCGCTAGCTCAGCACCCCGCCACCCGGTCCCCGCTGCCGCTCACGCCCCTGTCCAGCGGCGCACTCACCTGCAGCTGGGCTCTGCTGGCGTTGCCCGCGGCCCCGTCGGACCCGTCGGCGGCTCCCGAGCTGCGCAGCACGGTGATGTGCAGTGTGAGCAGCAGCAGCCCCAGCAGCAGCAGCAGCTCGGCCGCCAGACGCACCATCCTCTTGAGGCGCGCGGCTTTAGGACCCGGCGCGGCGGGCGGCGGCTGCGGTGGCGCCGGGGGAGGAGGAGTAGGAGCCCGGGAGCCCGGCAGCGCGGCTCCCGCCTCGGCCTCCGCCGGGGCCCCGCTCCCCGGGCCCGCGGGGCTGGCGCTCGGCGCGGCGGGGCGCGCCGGGCCGGGGGAGCAGGAGCCGCCACTGCCACCGCACCACGGCGGAGCCACCGCGGGGCCGGGGGTGTCCAAGCCGGCTGCGGAGCAAGCCCCGGCGCTGCCCGGCGGCGGCAGCGGGGACGGGGACCGGGGGCTGCCCGGGCCCCGGGCCGGGCCGGGGGCCACCCTGCGGGCAGGGGGCTGCGTGGTCGGCGGCGGGGCGGGCGCAGCCGAGCCCCCAGGCGCACATGGGCGCCCCAGATGTGGCCGCGGCGCCGCAGCTGGAGCGGGAGCGGCCGCCAGAGGAGCGCGGGGAGGAGGAGGAGGAGGAGGAGGAGGAGGAGGAGGAGGAGGAGGGCTTCAGCTGCGGCCCGGAGTTACCTCCACGCTTGGCTCCCCCGCCCTCGCCGCCCCCAGCCACTCACCCGGCAAGCCACCTCCACTCCTCTCCGCGCTCCTTGGGGCCGCGGGCCGCGCCGCCTCGCACTCGCAGTCCTTGGGTGGGCAGGCTCCAGATGGGGGCCCCGGGCACACGGAGGTTGTTACTGTTTGGAGGTGGCCGGGGCACCCCTCTGGCGTCTGCGTCCGACCGCCGGGCTGTACCAAGTGCGCGCTGCCGAGGTCGCTGTGGCGGGCGAGGGCTTGTGCGCACTGAGGCTCGGGGCTGTGGTGGGTAGGGGGTGCCTGGGCGAGCTGAGAAACCTTTATTGGCAAAGTGGAGCTGGAGTTGTGGTGATGGAGAACCGAGGGGGCGCCGGACAAGCCAGGTGTCTGTCTGCGACTGTGCGCCCCTGCCTGAAGCAGGCGACGCAAGGGGGGAGTGACAAAGTGTCTTTCCGGAAGGGTCTTGACACTTGCTCCTGGACCCTGGACCGCCCGATAGCTGGACACTGCTGCTCGCGCGTCCGCGGCGCCCAGTAGAGCCAGGGCAGGGAGGTGAGTCGGCTCCGCCGGGCGTGGGTCTAGTCAAGCGCGCAGGTGTCGCGGCGGGAAGCTGCAGGCGCCTGGCGTCCGCGGCTCAGGAGCTCAGGACGTACGTGGGACACTGAGGGGTGAATTTCACCTCTGGCAGTCTTGGATCTGGGGGGCTCATCCAGGGGGTGCCGCTCCAGGAGGGGATTTGGGGGCTGGCGTCGCGCAGCCGTCGCTCCAGGGCCACCGCCTCATGACCGCGCTGCAGCCTCTGGCTCCTGCGCGCTGTTCATGCCTTGCAGGGGGCAGTTGGCCAATGGAAGGACTCGGGGATCGGGGATCGAGCAGAGGGCGTGGGGCCCTCGCCTCGGATGCCAGAGGGAACTGGGTCCGGCGATGGGCTCAGGTCACCGTCGTAGCATCGCGCGTTTCCCTCCCTCTTGATCTTGCTCTGGCTCCCGCCTTATCGAAGTGGCTCTGCGTGGTGGACGCTCAGCGTGGCTGGGGCCTTTTATACTGTGTTTCCTCCGCCTCCCACCCCTTGTTTCCTCCCTCCCTCCTCCCCTGCTCTGCCGGCCCAGCCCTTCCCTCCCAGTGAGCCGAGCCCCAGTCTAGGCGTTCGCACACATTCATTTCGCGAATGTCCAGGGCTGTCTCGCATCCCGGATCACAGTGCCCAGGGATGGAGCCTCTGGATTCTCCTTTGGTGAATGAAATTAAACAAACAAAACTTTCTTGCCAGCACGTTCCCCACTAACCCTCATGCCCCCAATTTTCTGCCTTCAGCGTGCTAGAAACTGATGTAAAATTCTTAATTTAACTATCTTTCGAGTTTACATCTTCTTCGCGAGGCACCTCAGCCAAGTCCTACCGAATGAAGACAAATACTTGCACCCTTATGGAAGTTCCTTAGATCACCTGGCACTTTGCAGAATTTAAATAGCGGTGGTTAAGGGATGGTGTGCTTGCTGGTTGGGCTCATTTGTGTCTGGGAAAAGAAAGGCTAACTGATTCCTTAAAGATGCCTGAAGCATCTTTAAAATTCTAACTAGCTCCAGCATCTTATTAATAAACTGGCAGTTGTTTATAAGGCCCGTGGTATCTTTTCTTTTTCAGTAGTTTTTTAAGGGGGAGGGTGGGAGGAAGAAGGGGGAGATGTTTGGAGCAGGTACTTGCTTTGGATTTTTAGGCAATGGGTCCAGTCACACATCTTATTTTGATCTATCTCCAGGGCTCTAAAATGCCAATAATTGTCAATTGGAGCGCTGGGGGCGCGCGAGAGGGGTGGGAATTTGAAACAATAACCGTCAATAGTTCAGATGGGAGATCAAAGAGGGGATCCCGGCAGCTTTTAAATCCCACAAGGATCCTCCTGTGTGTTTTCTAATTAGGATCACTTTAAAGGGTTAGGGCGGGAGAATCCGCCCAGAGATGGGACATATAAATTAAGACGGTAAACTAGATTCCTGTAGCCAAAGAGAGTTTAAGGATGGCTCTCACCCCCAGTTGTGCCAGATTGTGATGTGGGCGCACAGGGACAAATGACTTTCCTATTGCCGGAGGCAGGCTGGTCTAAATTAGAGGCCAGAGGCTTCTGTGTGCTGCCTTTTCATCACACACAGTCCCCACATGTCAGCCTCAACCGCCTTTCCTCTCATCTAAAAGTCACAGTTTCAGAGCTAAGGAAAAAAAAATGACTTCTAAAAAAATCTGGAAAGAAACTCTTGCCATGAATGTACATTCTTGTAAAATTGTAAATGGAGATTTGGAGATCAAAGTCTTTGTAAAATGTTGTAAAAATTGTAAATTGAATCTTGGGGGCAGATGTGTTTGTAAAATGCTGAACGAATGTATGAAAGAATCCTATTAAAATCTCTTCATGCTGAGAGATCCAAATTCCAGGTGAGTTTATGTCCAGTGAGCACATATGACTAGTATTGATAAACACCCATGCTCTAGGACTGAAGCTGCCAATCAAGCCTGCCAGCAGCACTTTGCTTTTGAGGAGTTAAGGAATACCGGCTTACAATTCTTGTGGAAAAAGGATTACAAATTTAGTAGCCACCGAATAAGTTTCAAGCACATTTATGAAATTGTACCAATAGCTCAGGAAAACTCTGCCTCCTTCTGTAGAGTTCCTACAGCACCCATTCATATCTTTATTATTGATCTTACTATATCCAAGTAGAGTGTGTCTATTCGCATGTCTGTCTTCCTACCAGACCTGGATCAGGATCACCTTTGTGGCAGAATATTCCAGAGCATTCCTCCCCTACCCCCTAGTATCCAATTTTCTTCCTGGGTTCATAGCTAGCAGATGTCTTCCACTCGCACTTGGATCTAGGTGGGACAGTGAAGAGCTCTGTTCCTTCCACGTCTGACTGTAAAGCATCCTGAGTGATTTTCTACATAGGCTCTTTCTTTTCAACATGGAAGGAGTGAAAACCTGAGTAATTGCTAAAAAGAGAGCCAGTGGGCTAGGAATATCTGCATTTAACCTTGTGCAAGTGAGGTAAAACTGTTGTTCGAAGACACTGATTTGGGGATGTTTGTTCAGCAGCTGGTGTTTTCCATCCTGACAAGTACAATCTCTGAGACAGGGACAACTGCTTTATCATCATTATATTTCTAGAGCTGAGTACAATGCCTTGCATACCGTAGTTGCTCAATCAATGTTTTTAAAATGAATGGAACAAATCTGGTGTTTGTTTAGACCCTAATTAATAAATTAACTCTTCTTAGAGTGCTTGTACTATAGGTGTCTGACATATGAATATATTCTCTCATAGATTTTATCTTTTATTATTAGTCCCACTTATATTACAGGCAAGCTTATTTGACTGGAATATTTGGAGAACGTACGAGAAATAAACGATAAGCCAGAACACCTATAGTTAATATCATTGAAGAGAACCTTGTGGTCTATTATGGTCAGGATTTTATTGTTTTTATTTTAATTTTTTACTAAAGGCTAGGGTAAGACAGCAAAGAATAGTTTCAGTGTAATCTTTATTATTTTTTGCAGGAGTACTGTGTTGAGAAATCATCTTTAGAAAACCTTTTTAGTATAGAACAAAAGTAAAGAGAATAATATAATGAATGCTCACATACTCATAAACCAGCTTCAATAAGAGTAATGGCTGATCTTGTCTCATCTATAATCTCATAAAGTTCCTCCCTCTCAGATTATTTGGAGCAAATTCTTGACATCATATCATTTAGAAAACTTGTATATATTTCAGTATATATCTCAAAAAAGTTAAGAGCTCAATTAAGGAATTTTTTTTGACACATGCACATTGAATGTGAGTTGTAAAATAGAATTGAAAAGTCAAAACTAGAGACTTTTTTCTGGGTGTAAAAATGATAAGCATTTAGAGATTGTTGTGGTGGAGGCTGTTCTGTGTTCACCAAAACCTGCTTCCTCTTGTTCCTGTACTTACCAGTAGACTACATTTTTCAATATCCTATGCATTTAGGTGCAGGTGTGTGACTGAGTTCTGGCTAATGTGGCTGGAATATTGTGGGCCCCTTCCAGATCTAGCCCATAAACATTTCCTGTGCATGATCCTCTCTCTTTTTCCCTTGTCTGCTGGCTGAATGTTTTTCTGCCCCGGGTGACCTTAGAGCAATGATCAGCCTGGGTCCCTGGAGCAGATCCCCTACCCGACCTCCACCTCTGAGAATACCCTGGCTGGGCTATTGTACGACTGAGAAATAAACTTTTTTAAAAATGCGTTAAACCGTTAAAATTTTGGAGTTTGTTACAGGAGCTTGCATTACCCTAACTAATATAGGGGACGATATTTCAAGAGGGAGGAGTGGCAAACTTTGTTTTTTAGAGAGCCGGATAAGAAACATTTTTGTCTTTGTAGGCTATAAGGTCCCTTTTGCAACTACTCAACTCTGCTGTTGCAATGGGAAAGCAGTTAGAGAAAATGAATGAATGAATGGGTGTATCTGTGTTTTAATAAAATTTCATTTATACAACTAGACAGCTGGACCACATGACTTAGTTTGCCAACCCCTGTTCTAAGGGACAGACATACCTCATCGTCTTGTCTTAGGTGCTATATATGAAGGAATTATAGCAAAGTGGAGGAGATGGACTCCACTTACTGGCCATGTAACCTTTTGGGCAAGTTATATTATCTCCCTGAGTCTCAGTTTCCTCATCTGTAAGTTAGGGCTAAGAATTTCTACTCTAGGGCTATTGTGAAGTTCAGCTATCACTCCTGCATGTGGGACAAGGCAAGTAGTTCCAAGTCTTTATGTCTGAAAACGAAGGATTCCCTGTTCTGTCCAGGAGGGCAGGGAGCTTGTCTGCCTTATTCCCTTCTGAATTCACATAGTAGATGCTTCATAAATATCTATTTCATGAATGTAGCTTTTAGAAAACTACTGAAAATTGTAGCTCGAATGAGTTTTAAAGGTAAACTCTAAGCACTCAAGGAAACACAAACAAAAATCCCCAAGTGTTGTTCCATTAGAGTCTCTCCTTTGAACTACGAAGGGGTCACAGCGCTCAGAAGTGAGAAAATCACCACCATTGGAGGTGCTTCCAGGACCTCCACCCCCAAAAGCAGCTGCCAGGCTTGTGGGACACTTGGAAAATAGCAACGTTCTGCTTCCCGATTCTCCAGCACATAACACCTGTGGAGACTCGGGAGGGACCCGTGACTTTCTCCACTTCACACTGAAAGCCCCTAAGTTTACAAGGAACCCAAGAGACCACTGAGCACATGGCTTTCTAAGGAAGTCAAAAAACTGTATTCCAGAGGGAGCACTGTCCTTCCCCAGAACAAGGCTGGAGTGGTGGCAAAATGTGACTGGCTTCTTGAAAGGGACTCTAAAGATTCTTCCTGCTGTGGCAGGTCCCTTTACTGCATTTCTGGTGAAATATTAAATTACGATGTCCTGCTCCTCCAGTGACCTCTTCTGCAAATAGCTAGCCCTTATAGTTCTCATCTGTATTCAAAAGAGACACCTTTTATTGCTTATGATTTCTTATAATTATTTCCGTGCACGTTCTGAAAGGCAAAATAAAATCTCAGGCACATGTTATAGCTGGAGGAGAAAAGTGCTTCATAATTGCAAGGTTATATGCTATACATCCTATAAATTCTTTTCAAACTTCTGAGAGCGAGCTATTTGGTCAGAATTGAAACTCAGAGTCTAGATGTTGGGAGAGGCCCACAGAGTTCATCTAGCTTCCTTTTACAGATGAGGAAACTGAGGCCCAGAGAATTAAACAGACATTCTCAACATTGCACAGAGACTTGGTGGCACCATCAGGACAAGAACACAGGTTTCCTAACTCCCAAGACCAATGCTCTTTCTGTTTTTCAAAGTAAACTTTCAAAAATTGAAGTGTGACATACATACAGAAAAGACTGCATATTTTGGATCCTGGGTGTATAGCTGAATGGAATTTTTACTACTCAGATTAAGAAAAGGAACATTACCAACACCCCAGAAGCCAATGAACTGAATTTATCAATCTTCTGACTTTTACCACCATACTATTGATTGGCCTTTAAAAAACTAACAAAAATTGAATTTTACAGTAGATAGTCTTTTGTATCTGGCTTCTTGTGCCATCTTCTATCCCTCTCCCAAGTTTTTTTTTTTTTTGAAAAATTTCAAACCTGTAGAAAAATTGTAAGAATAAATTGAATGAACACCCATAGAGCCTTGTGGTAGACTGTTAAAAATGACCATAGTTTTTCCCCTGTTGCATCCAGACCCTTTACAGTGTGACTTTCAGCTTCTCCCTTCAAAAAGTGGAGCCCTTGTGATTTACTTTGACTAACAAAATGCAGGCAGAAGGGATATTGTATCAGTTCTGCGGTAAGGCCTAAAGAAGCCTTACTGCCTTCTCTCTGTCTCTCCCTGTCTCTTTCTTTCATCTCTCTGTGTGTCTCTGTGCTGCAACTTCTCCACTGCCGGGGGAATAATCCAGGACTAGCCTGCTGGAGTGAGCCTCGTCAGCACTGCTGCCCCAGCGACACCAGTGTGTCCCCAGAAGCAGAGCCACCCAGGTGACCTGCACTTCATCACAGACATGTAAGAGAACCCAGCCGAGAGCAGAGGAAGCACCCAGGTGAGCTCAGCCTAGATTAAAATAGCGAGCTACATAGATGGTGCTTGTTGCGTATGGGGCAGTTCATTGCACAGAAAAAGCTGCTCAGTACAACCCTTCACCACAAATACTTTCCTATGTATCTCCTAAGAATAAGGAGATTCTCCTACATCATCACAATGCGATTATCATACTCGGAACATTTAACATCCATACAGTCATACTGTCTGATTTATAAACCACCTTTGAGGTTTTCAAGTTGTCCCTACAACGTCCTTCATAACTACTTTCTTCTATCCAGGATTCAGGTGAGAATCACTCTGCATTTAATTGTCATTGTCATATCTCTTTATCATCTTCGGTCTTCCTCCTTTTTCTTTTGGTCTTTTGTGTTACTAATATTTTTAAACAGTCTAGGCCAGCTGATCTCGCAGAATGACCTTTCATTTATACTTGTGTGGTTGTTTCTTCAAGATTAATTCCAAATTATGCATTCTGGGCAGTAGTCTGCCTAGATAATGTTGTGTTCTTCTCAGTGCATCACATCACGGGGTCCGTGATGATGATTTTCCCAGTTGCTGGGGAATCTGTTTTCAGATACAGAGATCCTGAGTCATTTTTATGAAGTTAAATGGGAAAAGTTCTTGATTGAGAACATGTTGGTGTGTTGGATATATTTTTCTTATGTGCGGAAAGAGAGAAAACATGAGTTCATCTAATTTCCTGGGAATCTACTCCACTTTGTTCCAAATCGTTTGTCAACATTGTCCGGCTGCCTCAGGGCAGTGAGCTATGAGCGTATTAGAGGTTGACTATCCTCAGGGTGAACTCTATGAATCAGTTATTTTGTTTGTTGCAATCAAAAGTCATTATCAATTCATTCTTAATAGTTTAGCCTCAAATTCTTTTTTTCTTTATTTTTTTGGGGGAAGCAAGTCAAACTTGGTGTGAGACAAAGAAGAAATAAATTTGTTATTAATCAAAATTTTCTTTAGTGATTTAAATACTTTAGCTGTATGATGCATTATTTTTAAACACAAGGAATCTAAATATACTTTGGGGAAATTAACAGAGCCCAGTGAAATAAAAGAAAAAGACCCAACAGGCTGGAAATTTTAACTCTTTCTTTTTAACAACTAAAGAATGGCTGAAATAATCTTTTCAGCAGCTCAGGTGATATTATATCTGAAAGAAAGCTAGAACTGGCTAATTTTCATTTAGGAGTGAATTTAATTCAGCAACTTCTCAGCAGAGAAAGATCAAACCGACACCTTTAAGATGCCACATCAGAGATGTCGCCACTCAGAATAGTTTGGCTGGTTCTAACATCTTTACTAATAAACACAAGATCTCATCATCAACGCTTGTGGCAAGGATTTCACAATGATTGAGGGTGTAGTGCCTCATTTGTGAGCCAGATGTGTCTAAACTGAAATCTGAAGATTCTCACTTGTAAACTCTAAACAGGATGATGAAAGTTAGATGAGAAATAGCCTTGTGGAAGAATAAGCATGAAAGAGCTGTTTACACATTTTCAGAGCTCAGATTTGGGGTGGTTGTTATTTTATAAAGGTCGGGATTTTCCTTTATTTACCTGGTGTCTAATTTGGTTTGAAATTGTAGTTCAGTAAATAACTCAGCTTTTATCCACAATAAGTGACAAACAAAAAAAAAGCAGTGCTTTAAAATAAAGATTTTATTTGTTGGAGCCATAAAAGCCAAATAATTAGAACTATAAAGGGACATTTCAGTAACTCACAAAGATTAAAGTTGAAAAATGAAGTAGAAGACTGAAAACTGTTCTCACACTTTTGTGTGTTTATGTCTATGAGTAAACAACATGTAATGGTGATACCAGGCATAGCAATATGAATATGAAAAAAATGTTATACTTGTAATAGTCAGGGAAGGTAACATTGGTTGCTGCAACAAACAATCCCTAAAAGCTCAATGGCTTACCAGAATAAAAGTTTACTTTTTGTTTATGTCCCAGTACTTTTAATACTTTGGTATTCAAAGAGTAGCCTTCCTTTTTTAAGGGACCCAGCCTCCTTCTATTTAGTGGCTGTACATTTTCTAGAACATTCATCTAGCAGACAAGGGAAGAGAGAGATAGTATATGGAGGATTGCTCAGAATGCTTTATGGGCAAGATCACATGTCATTGGCCAGACTCAGTTACACTGACCCCACCCAACTACAAGAACAGCTGAGAAATATAGAATTCCTATATGCTTAGGAGGAAAAGAAAATGGATGCATTGAACGCACAATGCTGTTTCCTTGCAAAATTATCTCTGCCAAAACACCACTCAATTTCACCAGTATGTGAACAAAGCTTATAATATCACATATGAACTAAAGTAAGGATCGGCACATTTTTTCTCTAAAGTGCTAGATAATAACCATTTTCAGCTTTGTGCTGCAAGAAGAAAAAAATCAAAGACATTACTTATGTCCTTATATAACCATTTAAAATATGACCATTTAAAAATGTAAAAAACCATTCTGAGCTCATGATCCATACAAAAAGAAACAGAGGGTGGGATTTGGCCTGTGGACCATAGTTTGCTGACCCCTGGACTAGAAAAATTCTAAATGGAAATATTTGGTGCTGCAGGGTTTTCTGTATCTCAGATTCCTTCCTAAGCAGACGGTGATTTTGGTTGAGACTTTCAGATGACTATTTGTCACAAATTATATGAGAATACAGATTTAATTGAGGTTACAAAGATTATGTAGAATAAAACAACAGTTACATTCTCAGGCAATAGCATTGAAAATAAAAACATTTACTATAAACTGAACAATAAACAGGAAAAAAGTTTATGTTTCAAAATGTGACAAACCTATATGTCATTCTAACAAGATTCATTCTTGCAACATAATCCGCAGTTATATCATGCTGTTTAATATTTTCTAAGCAATTCATTTTCAATGACTCTAATTATTGAGATTCATTTGGTATTTCTGTTATCTCAATTAAACACTCAGATGTTGCCTCTCTCCTAGCTTCCCTTTCTCTCCTTGTTTTGGAAAGGTTACTTTTCCTGGATATTATACAATTTGATAATAGTATTTTTTCCCATTTTTTATAAATTTCAAAATATTAAAGGGGTATAAATGTTTTTGTTACATGGATACCTTTTATAATGCTTAAGTTGGGGCTTTTAGTGTACCCCTCATCTGAATAGTGTTCCTTGTACCCAATGAGTAGGTTTTTACTTCCCCATCCTCTCCCCCTTCTTGATTGCCAATGACCTTTACATCCCTTTGTGCCCACGTGTGCCCATCGATTAGCTCCCAATTATTAGAGAGTACATATGGTGTTTGTTTTTCCATTCCTGAAATACTTCACTTAGGATAATGGTCTCCGGTTCTATCCAAGTTGCTGCAAAAGACATTATTTCATTCCTTTTTATGGCTGAGTAGTACTCCATGGTACATATATACCGTATTTTGTTAATGTACTCATGAATTGATGGGCATTTAGGTTGATTCCATATCTTTGCGATTGTGAATTGTATTGCAATAAACATTCAAGTGCAGGTGTCTTTTTAATAAAACATCTTCTTTTCCTTTGGGTAGATAACCAGTAGTAGTGGGATTACTGGATCGAATAGTAAGTCCACATTTATTTCTTTAAGGAATATCCATACTGTTTTCCACAGATACTGGCCTAGGCAAAGAATTTATGACTAAGACCCCAAAGGCAAATACAACAACAAAAATAAATAAATGGACCTTGATTAAATTAAAAAGCTTCTGCACAGCAAAGGAAATAATCAACAGAGTAAATAGACAACCTACAGAATGGGAGAAAATATTTGCAAATGTTACATCCAATAAAGGGCTAATATCTAGAGTCTATAAAGAACTCAAACAAATCAGCAAGAAAAAAACAAACAACCTTCTTAAAAAGTGGGCAAAAGACATGAACAGAAGTTTTTCAAAAGAAGATAGACAAATGATCAACAAACATATGAAGGAATACTCAAAATTAAACCAAATTAAAACCACAATGAGTTATGGCCTTATCCCTTTTAGAATGGCCATTATTAAAATGTCAAAAAACAATAGATGCTGGTACGGATGCAGAGAGAAAGGAACACTTATACACTGTTGGTGGGACTGCAAATTAGTACACCCTACCTCTATGTATAATAAATAATATTAATGAGAAACTAGAATTATTAAACAGTTCAGGCAGAGCCGCATAGGAGGATGTCTGCTTGGATTGTTCATATTAGTCTTGATTCATTGGCTGTGTGGTGAGGGATAGGATGTTACATTTTGTTCAAGTTAAATAAAATAGTAAATCAAAGAAACCATTGCAAAAATGTGGTTTGCGATATAAGATTTTACTAATGAATAGATTTGTTGCTTTAAACTTTTTTATTAAATACTTTTGTGATTATAAAAGTATTGTATTTTCCCTCTTGGAAATATGGAAAAGGTCGGGTATGGTGGCTCATGCCTGTCATCCTAGCACTCTGGGAGACTGAGGTAGGAGGATCACTTAAGGTCAGGAGTTCAAGACCATTCTCAGCAAAAGCAAGACCCTGTCACTACTAAAAATAGAAAGAAATTAGCCAGACGACTAAAAATAGAAAAAAAAAAAAATTAGCCCGGCGTGGTGGTGCATGCTCATCATCCCAGCTACTCAGGAAGTTGAGGTAGCAGGATTGCTTGAGCCCAGGAGTTTGAGGTTGCCATGAGCTAGGCTGATGCCACGGCATTCTAGCCTGGGTGACAGAGTGAGACTCTGTCTCAAAAAAAAGGGAAATTATAAACAAAGAACATTGAAATTATACATATTTCTATCACTAAAGATAATTGCTTTTGACCTTCTGGTATAACTCTTTTCTGTTTACACACATACACAGATATGTGTGTGCACATGTAAATATAAACCAGCACATTTATCTGCTCATACAAACATAGACTACATACATATTTAGACATTTCCACATAGTTTGGGGTTATAACTGAAACCATGTTGCATATGATCATTAAAAACCTTCTAAAAGAAAGCTTTTAATGGCTGCAGCATATTCTCTTATATGAATATATTACAATTTACTTAGTCTAACCTCTATTTTTGGACATTTGTGTTATACAAAAATTTCCTTCATTAACATACTGTTGAGATGTATAGCCAACAACATGAGTGCTTATATCAACAAAAAACATATACAAATATTCATAGCAGCTTTATTTCTGATAGTCCACAGCTGGAAACAATCCAAATGTGTATCTAATTTAGAATGGATAAACAAATTGCTGTATATATGACAATGAAATTCTAATCATTGATGGAAAAGAATTAATGGCTATCTACTATATATAACAGTATGAATGATTCCACAGACATAATGTTTAATAAAAGAACAGATACAAAGGAATATATTTTCTATCATTTCATTTATATGAAATTCAAGAACAGGCAAAACTAATCTAAGGTGATGAGAGATCAGAAGAGTGCCTGCAAGGGGAGCGTAGCCTGGAATTCGTATGAGGAAACCTTCAGTGTACTGCAAGTATTCTATATCTTGATCTCCGTGCTGGTGCATAGATACGTAAACATTAATTCAGCTGTACACTTCCTATTTGTGTACTTTACTACATGTAAGTTATACCTCTATAAACAGAAGTACTCTGTGATACATCTTTGAAAATAGGATTTTACTATATTTCTTATAAGTTCCTAAGTATAATCTCCTACATTCTAAAAAATGCTATTTTGAATTGAATTGCCTATTTTTTCTAAAAATCTACGATCCCTTTTCTCTGTTACAATATTCTCATAAGCTAGGAAAAGGGAAGAATTTTTCAGATAATGTTAACAATATTGAGATTTTTCAAAGGATGATATGAGGCCATTAAATATGAAGTGTCTGATTTCAAATCAAAAGTATAGTTTATTATATCTCAACCAAGGAGCAGTACAATTGATCAAAGTATGCTCCTAAACTATCAACACAGTTTTACCATCTTAATGGTAGCTTCTTTATGCCAGCAGTGAAGAAGCCTGGAGTGGAGTGGCGATGAAATCACGAAAGCCATTTTCCACAGCTTGTTGAGAATTGCATATTTTTTCCTGGCAAGAAGTGGTCCAAAGCCTGGAAGAAGTGGTAGTCAGTTGCTTCAAGGTTTGATGAATACAGTGGATGACAGGGAGTTTCCAAGTCCAGTTGCTGTAGTTTGAACAGCGTTGTTTGTGTGACACGTGTTGGGGCGTTGTCTTGCAAGAGGATTGGCCTGTCTTCGTTGACCAATCTCGGCTGTTTAATTGCAGGCATCCTCACCGTTTCATCCAATGGTTGCAGTAGACACCCCTATAATAGACTGATCAGATTTCATGAAGCTGTAGTGGATAATACCAGCATTGGATGACCAAACAGACACCATTAGCTTTGTTTGATGAATATTCGGTTTTGGACTATGTTTCGGTACTTCATCTTTATCTAACCATTGTGCTAAACACTTGTGATTGTGAAAAAGGATTCATTTTTCATGACACCTAAAAATACAGTGAAGAAATGGTTCGCTTTTATGTCATGACAACAAAGAAAGGCAAGCTTTGAGCCAATTTCTCTTCTGATGCTCGTTTAATTCACATGCAACCCCATCTATCCAGCTTCTTTACCTTGCCAATTTGTGTCATCCAATATTGTTGGAATAGTAACATCAAACCTTGCTGCTAATTCATGCATAGGTTGAGATGTATTCATGTCCACTACAGCTTTTAGCTCATCATTATCCACCTTAGTCTCAGGTCGCCCACGTGGCTCATTTTCAAGATTAAAATCACAACGGAACTTCTAAAACCATCCAGGTACTATGCGTTCTTTAGCCACATCCTTCCCAAACATGTGGGCAGAAGCAATGTTATGTCAGTTGTGAGTCTAGGCCTTAAGAGACATGGTGTGTCACTTGTGCTTCTGCCCTGGGACAGCCACTGTTCTAAAAAGGATGAGAGACGTGTGTAGCAGACCTGGATCTGACTTGGATTAGAAATGGTACTGATTTACTCATTTCTACACCTGGTTCCTGAAAGCTCCTGCACTGTTCTCCCTCCCTCTCTCTCTCTCATTCTCTCTCTCTTTCTCTTTCCTCTTGTCTACTGTCTCCATGCAAAGAATATAGTTTATGACTCCAGGGTCCTTGAAAATGGCAGATTGAATAGAGGAAAGGGAACTTGATTTCTGAATGACCTTAGGGATCAGAGGCCTCCCTCCCTTCTACCCCACCAACCTACACTAAACTATCCAAGGGTAAGAAATCAACATTTATTATGGTAAGCTACTGAGAGTTTGGGGCTATTTGTTTCAGCAGTTAGAGTTACCCTGTTTAATAAGAAACATAACTCTCAAAATTAAAATATATCCATCCACTTGTCACCTAAGCTTAACTTCTGTACCACTTGTGATCCATGTGCCACACTTCGAAAACACTGCTGTGGTCCAGATCCCCATTTTACCACCAAGGAAACTGAGGCTCAGAGAAGGAAGAGGCCACCCAAGTGCACCTAGTGAGTTAGAGCAGGAGGCGGGGCGCAAATCCAAGACACCCACGTCTGAGACAGGCAATATTTCCAGGAATACTATCCATGCATCCAATCCGTCAGGAACTGCAGGGCCAGCTCCCCTCAGGATTATGAAGTAGCTTATAACAGACACTGTCAATGTCCTGTATCACCTTGGCAACACTGATAGATGCCAAGGACTCCCTGCTCCGATCGTCTGTGACTCTGCCTAAGGGTGTTCTCTGGCCACAAGAGTGCATCCCTGTCCCATCTGCACCCACTGATAGATGCCCTGGGAGTAGTCTTCAACCAATGACAGAAAGGAATGGTGGGCAAATTCTCTGATTTCCTTTCCCCATGGGTGTAACTCTGGGGAATGTTATACACAGCCTCACAGAGGGTCCTCAGAGGGGACAAGCCCCCGTTATCCACAGTGCTAACCTGCTCATTAACACTCCCTGTCCCACCTCCTTTCCTGTCACTCTCACACCTCCCTCTTCTCTTCCTGATGACGTGACAGAGAGTGTGCTTGGGCCCGTCCTTCCAGATTCATACTCCGAAGCCCCAATCCCCAGTGTGATGGCATTTGGAGGTGGAGCCTTTGGGAAGTTAACTAAGTCCTGAGGATGGAGCCCTCATGAATGAGATTAGTGCCCTTATAAGAAGAGGCATGAGAACACTTGCCCCTCTCTCTGCTCTCTGCCACGTGAGGATAAACAAGAAGACAGCTATCTGCAAACCAGGAAGCAGGCCCTCACCAGACACTCAATCAGCCAGCACTTTGGTCTTGGACTCTCCAGCTTTCAGAACTATAAGAAATTAATGTCAGTAGTTTGAGCCATCCAGTGTATGGTATTCTGTTATGGTAGCTCAAACAGACCAAGACAGGAAAGGCGTCTTGGGGGAGGTGACACTTGAACAGAGACCCAAATTTGAGGAGGGATATACTAGAAAGGATTTCCAGGCAAAAAGATTCACCACTTAGAACAGTCCTTGAGGTGGGAAAGGGCTTGGCATGTCCAAGATATAGAAATGGGGTTTGTATGGCCAAAGCAAGAAGGGAGTGGAGGAGAAACTGCTTGGAGAGGTGGGCACGGGTTAGATCCCTATGGAGAGGTTTGGATCTAACCTAAGAAATATGGAAAGCCAGCAAAAGATCTTAAGCAGAGGTGCAATTTGACCCAATTTATGTTTCCAGAGCTTAGTAACAGATCTTTCTAGAAAATGCAGAAGTCAAGGCAACCCTTTTCGGGCAGGAGGCATCATAAGTACCCAACAAGGTCTGCCTGTGAGCTTCCTCCTGGCTAGAGAGGCTGGTGCCTGGCAGGGCCTGTGCCCTGTGCACTGTGACAGCCCTAGTCCTCTGAGGTCCATTGTCAGCACAGCCTTCCTGTCACAAGGGGCTGGTGGAGGTGGCCCTGGATGGGTGAAGTTACCCTCACCGCTTTCAAAACAGATATCTTGGGCCCAATTCTGTCTTAAAACACCTTAAACTGACAGCTACCTCATACTAAATCGAAAGTGGATTTAATTCAACTGGGAAGAAAATATGAGTCCACGATTAAAAAGGTATTTTCCCCACACTTTTCCCACATGAAATAAATATCTTTTTGCACAACACCCTGTTAAAATTATTAACGGAGGCCTCAGTCATATTTCCATGCCCAGGGGAAGAATTCTATTACAAAGGTGGACAAAATGGGCCCTTGAAAATTCCAACAAGGGATCCTGGAAGTCGCAGAGGAAAATTGTGAGCTCTAGATGTGAAGTAATTGAACAAAAGTGGCCCAGACAGGCACAACAGCTCAGGCCTCTGAGGAGTCTCTGTCACTGGCTTCCTTTCAAAGGTGGGGAATTCTGTTGCGAAAGCAATTAGGTTGTTTCAGCCTTGGAACTAAGACGTCTCAAAATTAAAATAAAAGTATGGAAATCCAAAACCAATCAGTACTCAAAAGACTGATTAAGTCTGTCTTTTAACATATAGATGCTTGAGTAGTATTATTTGAATTAGTATATTCATGAGGATTCTGAGAAGTCTTATGATATTATTAAGTTTTACGCAAAATGATTTTGCAAAGCTCTTTTTGGTGTGAGCCAATGTGATAAGCGCTTGGACAAACATTTTTTTTTTCCCTCCAAGACACGTATTTATTGTAGTTTCAAACTGGATTTAAAGAATTACGTCAGAAATTGTTTTAAAAGGTGAGCTTATCCTTAAAATTTCTTACTCTGAACCACCCAGCCCCCCACCCCTTTTCTGAAGTTTAAAAAGATGGTTTGACAGTACAAATTACCTTCTTTGTTTGCCATTTAGCAGAGCTTGTGGTTTTTATAGGCATATTAACTAGTTGTGTAACTTAATTCTCTGCAAGTTGTGGCATAAAGAGAAATATACAGTGTCTATAAAAAAATGTGCTAAATAACTGCTAATGAAAAATGCAGCATTGATCATGTTACTAGAATCAAATAATTGCTTTTTCATACTATCATTTATTTCTCTTTTTTATCCTTTATACATTTTATTAAAATAGATCATAATGCCAAGTACACTAAGGCAGTTTAAAATGCAAAAACTTCTAGTAGTTTAGGATTTGAACAAGATCCTAAAGTTTGATCCTTGAACATTTAGATGGGTGTTTGTACATGAAATAGACACATATGTACAGGTATCTTATGAGATTGTTAAAAGCAGAGATTTTACTTCATTTTGATTTATTTATCCTAACTTTGCAGAAAGAGAATTCAAATTGTGGCATTATCAACCTACTATCCTCTCTATGTTCCAATTTCCCTCATAACATGGGGATAATAATGTTAGTTACTCGTAGGGTTGTGGCATGGGTTCACTCAGTTAATGAAGGATCTAGAACAGCAACTGGCACATAGTAATATTCAGTATGTGTTACTTATTTTCCCCAACCCCTAGCACCCATTATTGTGTATGTGGTTAATGCTTATTAATGAATATTCTTGTAAGGAGACCTTTTCTAGAATTCAAATGATAAAACAGATATTTTCATTAGCCCAGGGAGTCCAGTGAAGCTCATCCACTGGACTAAACCATTGACTATGTTAACTTACGTTTAGCCTAAAGCTGCCTCCTTACATATTTTAAGTTCAGCCTAAAGGTTTCTCCATACATAGTGAACTGTAAGCTAATTGCATGTGTAAACAGACTGTCACCTTCTTTTGGAACAAGTAGCCCAGTCCCAGCCAATCACAGCAGCCATATTTCAGCCTCTTAAAGACCAACTGTTCAAACCCCGTTCAAATGAGGCAAAGGCCGAGCTGTAACCAATCTGGCTGTCTCTGTACCTCACTTTCATCTTCTGTATGTCACTTGCCTTTTTCTGTCCATGAAGGCTCTCTGACCACTCAGCGACGCTGGAGGGAGTCACTCTGAACCTTTTCTGGTTTGGTGGGGGGGAGGGGAGGACACTGCCCAGTTCTCAAATCGTTCTTTGCTCAGTTAAACTCTGTTAAATGTAATTTGTCTAAAGTTTTTCTTTGAACGGTTGATATTTATCATGCACAACGGTGAACCATCAGTGGTGTGCCAGAGAGATGGACGTAGTGACTTGTGAGAGCTGAATGTTAAATTTCCAGAAAT